>OX422216.1:631940803-632128303 GCA_949130495.1 Sambucus nigra
CTTCATGGGTGATTTGAAGAATATCCCATGCCTCTTTAGAAGTTTCACATGCCATAATTCGGAGAAATTCATTTGGTGTGAACGCACTAAAAAGAGCATTTAAACCTTGAGAATTAAAATTAGCTAACTTAAGTTCAGTCTCACTCCATCTCTCTACGGACTTAGGTACAAACTCATTTTCAACTAGACACATAGGTGGAGACCACCCGCTAATTGTCAATTGTTAAACCCACTCATCTAGGGATTTAAGTGCCGATTTCATCGCGCTTTCTAATACCCGTAATTTGAACCATAAAAAATAGGGAATTTTGTAAAAAATGAATTTTCCATTTTTAAACCAAAAGCACAAGGATCTTAACATAGTAATTTAGCGTTTCCCCTCTGATACCAATCTGAGAATGAGGATTTTTCTAAAAAATTATATAATATGCTCTGATACCAATCTGAGAATGATGATTTCTCTAAACTTATATGCTTTGGGCCCAATTTTAAAATCTTCAAAATATGTGATCGTTCAATGATATACCAAATTTTAATTTTTTAAAATTTATTAATTTTCTTTTCTTTAAAAGCACAATCAAACCCATGAAAAAATAAATTAAACTTAAAATGAAATTAAACTGCACAAACATTTTTGTTATCACTTAAACAAAATTTAATTCAATTCAAGTTAAACAAACTAAGCATGAATATTACCAAGTTAAATTAATTCTGACTTGAGTTAAATTAACTTAAACATTAGCGAAATTATTTGTAGCACCAAATTAAACAAATTTATGATTAAACCTAATTTTATCTTGATTAAACCTAAGCATGTATGTAGGTGAGTTTTGTAAGATAAAATAAACACAAACACACTACACCGCGATGTAGGAGGAAAACCCCCAACGGGAAAAATCTTGGACGACCCTGCCTACAAGTCCACTAAGTACGGTATCTTTACAAATAATACGACAATAGAACTTACAACAACGACTCGACTCCCTTCAAGCCTTGATGCTCCTTCGCTCTTCAACCTCCGCCTAGTTGATAACTTAACTCCAGAGTCTACCAGAATCTTAGAATCCTCCAATGGGGCACATATACCATCAACCCACACCCGATGCCTTTCATTGTATGTGTACACCGCATCACAAACAATCTGCTTTTGGGGGTAGAAAAGAAACCCTAACAATCTCCTTTGATGGGTAGAGAAGGAACTCGGTGTCAAACACTCTCTATGCAAAGATAGATAGATATATATATATATATATATATATATATATATATATACACACACATATGAACTTGGATTTAAGTTAAACAATGGGTGTAAACATGTGTTTTGGGTAGAGATTTGATCTTGAAAACTAAACACATAAAATGAAATTTTTCTTGGAAGTGTTTTTCCTCTCAAAGGTTGCAAAAAGTCTCTTCTCAAAAGTTGTTCCTGCACTAATTTTACGAGGTAAAAATTTAGTGGGATAGTGGGTGAAGTGAGAAGTTTTTTTAAGCAAAACTGACGAAACTGACAAAGGGTCATTTGAACAACTTTCCCATGCCATTCGAACGACACTGTTCGAATGAAATTACCAACCAAACATCGAATGAGAATTGATAGATGTTTGATCTTGAAAACTTAACACATTAAGTGAACTTTTCTCTTAAGAATATTTATTTCTATTTTTCTTGGAGGGAATGAAAAAGTTGTTAAAAAAAATTGGTTCCCGCACTTAGTTAATCAGGAAAAAGAAGTGGGCGAGTGGAAAGTTGTTCAAAAAACTGTTAAAAACTGCTGCCAGGTCATTCGAATGGGCTCGTTCGAACGATTTTCTAACGAGATTTTAGAAGAAAATTGCACAATGTCATTAGAAGATCGTTGGACATCTCGTTCGAACGACTTTTTAATGAGAATTCAAAGAATTCAAAACTAAAGTCGTTAAAAGTTCGTTGGATATCTCGTTCGAACGACTTTTGAACGAGATCTCAGAAAATTTTATTTTTCTTTAAAAAATAAAAAATCCATTTTTCAACTTAAATTTAATTAAATTAACACCCAAAAATATTCCAAGTACCTATATATATTGTGGGTACCCGAAATTAGAATAATGGGCCTAGATGTGTAGCCCAATTTCAGCGGCCCAAAGTCCAGACCCACCATATCTTAATCAGTTATGATTTAGTCTTCTCCCATGTCCTCGTGAAGAGGAGTTCTAGGAGAAGATGGAAAACGTGGGGGAGTCCAACACCCCCACTCCCTGAAAATGGACATGTATATAATAAACCCTAGGTCCGGGGCATCGGATATACTGTATTCTCTACAATCTCTCTCCGTAGTATATAGAAATAAAACTGACTGCACCACCATGGACGTAGGCATTCTTGCTGAACCACGTACATCTCTTGTTGTGTGATTGGCATTTTATATTCCTTATTCTACTTGGTGATTGTGCTTCTCTTATATCTTTGTGTTGAATAATAACTGTCACCACAATTGCCGCTTTCTATGGGAAGCACTTATCTTCCCTGAGAAAGCCCACACCAAGAAAAGAGTTCGAAATGTCTGGTCACAGTAGTAACGCTCCCCAGGCAGAAGATATCCAAGAACCACCTGCTCCTCGCAGGGTTAGATCTGAAGTTCGGCGTTCAGATCAGAGGGCTCGCTTAGAAAGTCCAGCCTCAGAAGAAAGCTAAGGACCAGCGAGGTCCACACAGATATCCAGGCTGATTGATGCATATGAGGAGAGGCTCCACGAGAAGAGGGAGTCTTCTCGCAAGCATGAATCTGAGAATGCTCCCCTCAAAAGAAGATTAGAAAGAATAGAGAGAGAACTGTATCGTGGTACCAAGAGACGTCCATACTGCACTCCTAGCCCTCAGGCAAGCAAGTCTCGTAGCCGAGGAAGGAGCCCCAGGTGCGGATCCCAGAAAGCCAAGGAACACGAGTCATAGGATGACCTGCTCGAGCAACTGCGACAATCTCGCAATCACAGGAGCCTAGATCACAGCAACGAAAACATATGAAGTCTGGTTCAAAGGGAGATGGACTAACACCCTGCACATCATGGTACCAGATCGACCCAAGAACTCTCTAGTCAAGCTCTCAAAACTCGGATGAAATCACCTTTCTCGAGGGAAATAGAGGAAGAGGAAGCCCCCAAGAAGTTTGTTATTACAAGGTTTAAAATTTATGATGGTAAGACTGATCCCATTGATCACGTTAGGCAGTACCGGTAGGCCATGACCCTCTAGAACCATCGAGATGCACTAATGTGCCGAATTTTTCCCTCGAGTCTGCATGACGTGGCGCATAAATGGTTCGAAAGGCTCCCCCATCGGTCCATCAGGAGTTTCAAGTCCATGGTCGAGCTATTTACGACTCGATTCATTACTAGTAGCTCCTATCCCAAAAGGATGGATGCTTTGCTAACAATGAAAAAGACGCTTTAAGAGACCCTCCGAGACTACGCGAAGAGGTAATAGGAGTTGTTCAATGAGGTCGAGGACTGTTCGGAGCAAGTGGCAGTGGCCTCTTTTAAAATTGGGCTACCCAGCTCTTCCCTTCTGTACTAATCCCTAATAAAGAAAGAAGCCATGACCATCGACGACCTAATGGCCCGCATCGAGAAATATGCCAAGGTGGAAGATGTGACCCGCCTCAACACAGGGGAAAATGGTCAAACTAAGCTCACTACCAAGGGCAGTGACAAGATTGAGAACTAGAAGAAAGGAGGAAAGAATGGGGGCAAAAATGGCTCCAAGAACGGAGGCAACAATGATGTACCGAAAGCATTTCAGGCGGTCAACATCATCTTCAAAGAACCAATTTATAAAATTCTCGTAAAAATCAAAGACAGGCCATTTATCAAGTGGCTCAGGAAGATGGGAGGAGATACCTCGAAGAGGAACAACGCTCTAAGATGCGATTTTCACAAAGATAGATGACATAAGACTGAGCATTGCAAAGCTCTTAAGTCCCACCTCGAAGAGCTGGCCCAGTCCGGGCATCCGAACGAATTTGTGGAAAAAAAGGCAGAGAAAGTTTCTGCCCATAGAGAAGCAAGGCCTGACAATGTACTCGAAGATGATGCCGGCCATGAATTTGCAGTAATTCATGGGGCATTTGACGTGAAATTGTAAGGACACAAATTTCCAATTGAGTCCATATATTGTTTTGGCTCAATTCCAGACAAAAACATTTATTCATAGGATTATATTTAATTGTAATATTCTCAAACCTATGAAGAGTTTGTTGAAAACGTAGAGGCAAAGAGTATAAAGCTTCATCAATATGCCGGTTTAGGTGCCTCATTTCTATGTCATCAACTATGGTTCCATGCTCCCAAGGTATGAATGCAATATTATATATATTGGAGCTTGGAACAAGTTTAATTGGGTGTTAGGTTTAATTAAAACTGTGTTTTATTTTCAAAAAGAACTAATTAAAACTTTAAAATAAGTTTATAAAGTTTTCTGGGCTAAAATCGAATATGCCAAAGTTTCTAGAAGCTCGTTCGATATGTCGTTCGAACGAGATTGTTGTTCGAACCAGATGTCGTTCGAACGAGATTGCCAATGACTTCCCATTAAGGCATACTGGAACTTCATTCAAACGAGATTGTCATTCTAACGAGTTTCAAACGAGTTCATACTGGAACTTCGTTAGAAGACTCGTTCGAACGAGAATGTCGTTCGAACGAAATTTCGTTCGAATGAGATGCCAGGCGAGAACAGTTTTTGGCAGTTTTAAGCAGTTTTTCACCCACTTCCCCACTTGTTTCTTAACCAACTTTTCACAGCATAACTATGTGCAGGAATCACTTTTGAAACGATTTGAATCTTACCTATCTTAGGCACACACATCCTCCACATCAATAAATATTCTTATCAATGATTTCAAGAAAGTCATTTAATCACAATGGCCCATCTGACCGATACTTCCTATGAGACTACATATTATTATAGAGTCATCTTAGGTATCACAACCCAAATACACATGAGACACTACATTCTCAATATGCAAGTTTCATACGGAGTGCCACACTAGTATTTAATGTCCCATCAAGTTCTAATATTCATAATGTCTTAGATCCATGACCTCAAAACCACAATATACATCGCAATGAGCTATACATGTTAACTAATGAGTCTGTCAACCTAACGTTATCAAGTACACAGGCAGACTACATGCAATAAATCGCGAGACCACGCGTACACACCCACCGGTGTAAATCAAAGGTGCATCCTAAGAAGAGCGTACTCATGTACCTCGACGCATTAGACTTAACCCGACATATCCCTCATTACTACTGAGCTTTACGCACACCTGAATATAGACCCACAATTGAAACAACAACTTCCCATTATCGGGATCAATGAAGACATAAAAAGATACACCGAATTAGGAGATTATAATTCCATAATGAAATAATTGAATTCGGGCAATGAACCATGCCACAGGAAGTGAGAACCACAATGAACACTTAAGCTCTAAAATTCTAACTTACCTACATATGTGCCAAAGTATTAGTCTAGTCACTGACCTACATACTTAAGTCTCCATAATATCTATATGTGATTTCTAACTTTTAAGCCTCAAGATCCTCCTTATTCTAATAAAACACAAAACTCACATAAATTTACCATGTGTACCATCACTACAATCCTTATCAACATCATATGTGGTCTCAATTCATAACTATCGGACGAGTTACTATAACACCTTAATTTTTTTTTCAAGCATTATCCTTTTCTAAGACCTAATGAGTCTCCTCACTTGGATCATACTAAACCGTAAAGGTAACATGCACATGTGCTATAATCAAGCTTAACACTTCATCTTGAGTGCTATCTCTAAATCCATTATGAGCATCATCGTGTTCTAAGTTTCCCAAGTGCGTAACTCACACTTATCGACCTGATATTTTTCATAAAACTCATACCGTAATACATGTTTATAAACAACTCTATGGCACTAACTCCAAGGTATTGCCACAATATCAATATGACTCAATCATGTTATAACCATCAATAGTCGATTATGTAAATCTCAACATAGTAATTTTCTAAGGATACCAATTCAATCATCTCCAATTAAACACACTCGTGCAAGTGAAAGAATCGTCATGACATAATCCTTTAATGTAAAACAACCGATCATGGCCACTAATTTAATCCCTCAATGGTCCAAACACTAATCTTATTTACTACGTGTTACACGAACTATAACTTTATATTATTGACATCATAAGGAACCCCGAAGGTTCGAAGACGGACATCTTTGTCACTATAGTACATGGGGTACAATTTAAGGTTCATCATTACAAGGAAATAACTACTATATGTACTAATACATCATTAGATAATTCTTAGCACATGACTCCAAAGGACAATTTGGTATGAGTTCATATGCCTATCTAAAATGCTACCCAAAACAAACTTCATCATAACACATAATTTAATTTTTAATGACTATCCCACCATGACAACCAACGTATCTTACTATGTAACCATCTCATTACATGCTAAGCCTTAAGCTATCCCATAAATTTCCAAAACCATAAATTAATACCATCATTTCTAATGCTAAGTCCTGAGGACTGTATAGATTCATTCGTAAGTTATCTTGAATTAGTGTGACTATCGAAACCCAAATTAAAATCAAGTTACTTAGGCATTCTAATCTCCATAGATTCAATACTTAAAAGTGTACTACCTAATAACCTAGTCCCATAGATGGACTTACAAGATCTTTAGCTAATATGAAACGAAAATTACTAGACGTTGCTATTATGACTTAGTCTTATAAAATTATCAAATTGACACAAGATGTACCTCACATAAGAGTACAGTGTCACCCCTCTACTGATGGCAAATAGTCTCAGCTAAGTGGCGCACTGCCTCCTAAATACTTTGTAACTCGTTGTTGTCGCTCGCAGTGTTGCGAGTAGGGGACATCCTATATGATAGGAAAGTTTAGTACGATTATAATATACGCGGAACGAAAGGGAACTAAAACGAGAATAACTCTTACGCTCATGAGGATCCTAATGCTCTGATACCAAGTTGTAACACCCCGATCCAGATTAGAGTTACCGTTGGAATAACCCGTATCCGAACCGAGGTGTTAAGGGGGAGGGGGATAAAAAATTTTATTAAATTGGAAAACAGTTGCCACATTATACTTCGAGAAAACCTTTGATTTCTTTTATTGTGAAAAGGTGAGGCCCATATTTTGCAAGTTAATATTCAATTAACAATTTAACAAGTAAACCTTTGGTAAGATTTAATCCATAAATAAAGCACAAATCCCTGTATTATTACAATTTCCAAATAGTTCAAGTTCAAACCAAATTGTCTTAACAAAACATAAAGGATTATGGTTCAACATAAGTCCATGGATTAAAAATCGGTTACAGAGCCTCTAAACGACGACTAGCACTTTTTGCGGCCTTTTCAACATCCTTACTCGACATACCACCTGTTGTACCTGGGGTTTTAGAAAATAGGGTAAGAGAGAAATGCCCAGTAGGGTGGGAATACTAAGCAATAATTTTCATAGCAAAATACTATACATATACAATGCATTTTAGTAATTCTGAAAACCATCATTGTCTCATATTCATTAATTATCATTAATGATTATTTTCGTTAACATTTAACTATGCTAACAATATTCAAGAAGCCTTCATTATATTCAACTAAGTTATCATGTATCTATACTAACAAGATTCTTTAACTTAGTCATAAATGCACCTATATGCAATGCCCTAGGCTACGTGCCCACTCATTCTTAGCACTTTAATATTCCAAGCTAGGAACTTAATCATATTCCACTTATGTCATCCACATAACAATTAATGAATTCTTATTCATTCGTTAGTTTAAGTTCTGTGAATTTTTCTCATTCCTTACTTAACATTGTTTTTGGGAATTTTCCAATAGACACTCACGGACTTCGTGGCCTCACACCACCGGTCTCCGCCGCCATATACTACTGCAGTTTGTTTGGGGTCTTTCACCACTAGGGGCGTCATGCCCTCCTTAATTATTTTCTCTCGGTGTCATCCGAATATCATATCTTTCATGTGTTTAACATTATTCTCAATGTTCACAATTCAACTTATCCGGTTTTGTTATTAAAGTTCGTTATTAGTCTTTGCATCCTACGAGCCGAGGAGGCATTCTAGTGTCAACGCCGAACACTTCAATATACTAAGTCACCTTTACAACACTTTGATTTACCAAAATGCCATATTATACTTTTATTATCTAAAAAGCATTTCCTTGGCATTTTTCAAGTATTTTTCATGTCAAAACACCATTTAAGTGACTTTTCTCCATATTTACGAAATTTGCCACTAAGGCATTTTTTTACCGAAAATTACCTTTTTAAGTGGGTTTTAAGTACAAAAATCATTATTTAATGTACTACATGTTTCCGCCAACATTTAAACCTTTATTAGTGATGTATAACCCATTTTAGCACACTTTTACACATAAAGCCATTTACATAATTCTAAGCCTTATTTAACATATTCAAGAGGCTTAAACTAATATTTTAACATATTAGATTTTGGGGCTGTTTTTATGAGATTATTAAACATATATTTAGACCACTATATTTCAATATTAATCATGTTAATGTCAAGACTAACACATACTACATACACTATTTCATGAAAATGGCTCTTCTTCCTTAGAAAACCCAACAAGTGCATTAACTAATCATTTTCTTGTAGCATTCCATTTTCTATGTTTATTTCATGAGATTATTACATTTATAGCATGATTTAAACATATATAATAATCTGAAAATTTATTCTAAACATCATCTTCTCCATTTATCATTTTTCACAAAATGGGTTTTTCATAGCATATGAAAATAAGGGAGAAGAGCTAAAAAGTCACATTTTTCTCATCATCTTGTTCATATTAGCATTTGAAATAAAAGAGTTTAAGAGTGAGGAAAACCCTACTTGGAAATAGGAAGAGGATAAGGTTGAAGAAGATGGAAGAGAAATACCATAAAACTTCACAAAACCACCACTCAAAGGCTCCAAAACCACCTCTGTTTTGCTTCAACAAGCTGTCCTACTTCTTTGGCAAACTTTCATGGAGTTTGAGACCTCCAAAATAGTGCAACAATGGTGGGAAATGGGTGGTAAAATAGACTCACGAATTTAAAAGAGAACCACATTCCTTTAGCTGTGGAAAAAGAGAGAAATCTGATGGAAAGAGATGAAGTTTTTGGCTCCAAACCCTCACCCCTCACAAGACTCTTATAAGCCAAAAATAGTTATCTTCCATCCTATAGCCAAAGACTAAGAGCTAGGCACTTTCCAAAAGAGTGAAAGAGTTTATTAAGGTCAGAAAATCTGATGGGTGAAAGAGACTACACCACCACATCAAGTCTCTCATTTCTCACACATAAGTTGACACCATAACTAAGGGGTATTTTCGTCACTTTCTCTCTCCTGCCATTTTTTTTTAAACTTTTAATTTGATATTCATATTCCTTGCATTTTTTGGCTAAAAAATCATATTTACAATAGTCGTTTGACCTCCCGGATTGTCCTCTACAAGACGCGCAAGATCGGGGCCTCCGCGCAAAAGTATTTTTTTTCCAATTTTCCTCTTCATAGTAATATTCCTTATATTTTTGTGAGTCAAAAAATATATTCACAATATTTTTTGACCTTCCGAGGTGTCATAAGCAATACGCGCAAGAAACGGGACCTCCGCGCAAAACATATTTTTTTTCGATTTTTCTTCGCATGGTAATATTCCTTATATTTTTATGAGTCTAAATATATGGTTGGAATATTTTTTTGACCTTCCGAGGCATCCTAAACAATATGCGCAAGAAACGGGACCTCCGCGCAAAACATATTTTTTTTTCGATTTTTCTTCGCATGGTAATATTCCTTATATTTTTTTGAGTCTAAATATATGGTCGGAATATTTTTTTGACCTTCCGAGGCATCCTAAACAATACGCGCAAGAAACGGGACCTCCACGCAAAAAATATTTTTATTCGATTTTTTTCGCATGGTAATATTCCTTATATTTTTATGAGTCTAAATATATGGTCGAAATATTTTTTTGACCTTCCGAGGCATCCTAAACAATACGCGCAAGAAACGGGACCTCCGCGCAAAACATATTTTTTTTCGTTTTTTCTTCGAGTGGTAATATTCCTTATATTTTTATGAGCCTAAATATATGGTCGGAATATTTTTTTTGACCTTCCGAGGCATCCTAAACAATACGAGCAAAACTAGACTTTCGCTGCGTCGCGCGTCGTAAGACAATTAGTACATAAGTTCGCGTAGCGTTCGTTGCCTGTCCGAATTGCATGAAACTTAACCAAAGTACTTAAAATAATTATACGAACATAAATCATAACTCATGCGGGAACATGCAACGTAAAAATTTCATTAACGGAGCGTCGCTAAATAAAGGATAATCGTGCAAGTATAATTTAAAGGTGCGGGTATTACAACCACTCTAGTTTACACCCAAATTAGTTTCTTCCAAGTTCCCATATTCATATATCTTGATTGGAGATTGTCACCGGGTTCATCTCTTCCGTTCAAAGAGAAGTTTCAGATTTTCTTCTACATCCCATAAAGAAAGAAGAAGAGGTTGTTACAGCATTACCCACTTGAAGAAAGGCTCCTTGCTCGGGTGACGGTGACCATATAAAGTCCGATCGGTGGATTTCGAGACCGCGGTGGAGCTCCAAGGTTATCCGGTAGGAAGAGGTATCTATAAGAAGAAGCATCGGGGCTTGAGAGGGATCGAGTCGTGTGTTGTAAGCCTTTTTGTCTTGTATTTGTAAATTCCGTACTTAGTGGATTTGTGGCTAGGGCCGTCCGAGGTTGTTTCCCGTCCTGGTTTTTTTCTCGTACATCGCGGCGTAGTGGATTGATTGTTTATTTTATCTTTTGCAAAATCACCTAGAACACATGCTTAGGTAAAAAGATAAAAACTGGTTTAATTTAATCTCTACGTGTTTAATTTGGGTAATGTGTAGTTAACTTGGTTTAAGTGAAAATGATTTTAATGCGTTAATTTAATTTCACTTGGTTTAATTTTAATTTGTTTAAGAAAATTAAAATTTGGTAATTCGTTTGTTTGTGAACCATCACACTTCTTTACGATTCCGTATCTTGATATATATATAAAAGGAAATAATATTTTAATTGAGAAAATTAAAAATTGGGGATCAAACGCACCTTCAAATTGGTATCAGAGCCAAAGCGATAAATTATTTCATTAAGATGCTTTAAATATTTTTGGCTCAAATGGAATTTTCCCCATTTTCTAAATTTCTTATTTTCGATGGCTTTAATTACGCGTATTGGAAAGCACGAATGAAATTGGCACTAAAATCTATCGACGAGAGAGTTTGGATGTCTGCTGTTAATGGGTGGTCCCCACCAACTCACTTAGTTGAAAATGAACGTGTTCCCAAACAGGCCGATAGATGGACTGAGAATGAGTTTAAACTTTCTAATTTTAATTCCCGTGGTTTGAATGTCTTGTTTAGCGCTGTCACACCGGATGAATTCCGACGTATTATGACGTGTGAAACCACTAAATAAGCTTTGGATTTTTTACAACTAACTCATGAAGGAACTAGTGTCGTTAAAGCTTCGAAACTCCAAAACCTCACCACTCAATTGAAACTATCAAAATGAACGATAATGAAACTTTTGATGAATTTTATGCTAGACTTTCCAATATTGTCAATTCATCGTTTAATTTGGGAGAGAAAATACCTGACAACTGAGTTGTAAATAAAATTTTAAGGTCCCTACCCAATAGATTTATTCCAAAAGTGACCGTTTTAAATTCTTTACCAACTTTAGCCTCTACAAAATTAGAAGAGCTTGTAGGTGATTTACAAACCTATGAACTAGATATGTTTCCCTCTAAAACTGAAAAGAAAATTGAAAAGGGCGTTGTTTTAAAAGCCTGAAAAGAGGTCAAAGAAGTAGTAGAGAGCAAGAGTGATAGTGACTCGGAAGATATGGCTTTGTTTACTCGTAAATTTAGAAAATTTCTTAAATTTAACAAAGATAAATTTAAAAATGATTTTAAGAAATTTGAAACTTCTAAGCATGACAAAGCCGAGAAGATCCCTAAACCTATTAATGAAAATTTAAATAGGGACGAGTCTAATAGGTGTTTTGATTGTGAGGGTTATGTCCATAAGGCTTCTGAGTGCCCAACTAAACTAAGGAAAGAGGGTAAACGATCCATTGCATATAATGCGACCGTTAGTGATAGTGATAAGGAAGAGGGTCCCGATTCCCCCACTAAGCCTAATTTTGTGGCTTTTATGGCTAGTCATGTGAGTGATAGTGAGAACTCATCGATTGATGAAACGTTAACACATGACACTTCCAAGGTCATTGTTTATGATTCTCTTGTTTTTTATGATAGTGAGAGTGGAGAAGAAAGAGAGAGTGAAAATGAAGAAGAGGTTAATGTGAGTGAACTTCAAAATGTTTTTCAAGAACTTTATAAAGAATCTATTAAATTGAAAAGAACTAATTTGAAGTTAGAACCTAGTTAAAGAGCGTGTCAAGGTCATTGATGATAGCATGTTGGTAGAAGACCTTAAGACATGTGAGAGGACTCTTCTAGAGAAGCTTGAATATATAGAAGGCGAGAGAGATAGCCTTAGGGGTTTAATGGAATCCTTCAAAAAAGAGCTTCTTGCTTTTAAAGAGGGAAATGTTTTATTATAGTCTAACATTTTATAATTGCAAAATAAATTAAAAGACTCTACTAATGTCAAATTTGATTTGGAGTGTCGTTCGGAAAAATTAGATAAATATTAGGAACGGTCCAAATTGAAAATGACACATGTGGTTTAGGCTTCAATACTTGTAATGAACCTACTCATAAAGCCAAAACCAATGTTTTTGGAGAATCTACTAGGAAAACTTTTAGAGATCACTCCGTAAGTAAATCTTTTCGACATGTCTTCACTTGTACACATTGTGGTCGAAAAGGTCATCTTAGGAAATTTTGTTTTGATCTTAAACGAATTCCTAGAAAATCGCAACGTAAAGCAACCAATGTATTTCAAATTCCTACATCCCAAGATAGTCATTCTTCATTAATTTGGGTTAGGAAATCCGACTTGGTTGTCTTGCAAAATAGGGTTTTTGATTCTCATTTACTTTCACATGCTTCCTCCCTTACTAAATCTAAATGATGAATGTGTTAGTGCTTGCATACTTTAGCTTTTGTACTTTATGCTATATTCACATGCTAAATGTATGCTTGTTTAATCAATTTCTAGTCCTTACTTTATCTCATACCACATGCTAGAATAATGATTTTTGTTTATCATTTGAACTTTTATCTCTTGATAATTTAAGCTTAAAGAAAACTTCAAATGATTTTGGTTTATCTTTTGAGTATATAATTTTATTTTTGGTTATAAACGTCAAAAACTCAAAAAGATTGTATTTTGTGTATAATTTTTGTTTGACACACTTTAAGTGGCATATACTTGTGTTTGAATCCCTCCTTTAACGCTCTCATGTGTCTAGAACTTTTGGTGTAGATTATCAATCCTTATTATGCTCTTTACCATGCTTACATGGAGTAGTTGGATTTTATGTTGTTTTAAACGGATTTTATTTTTATATGCCTCTATTCACACATGCACGAGCTCTTTGAAATTGTAACATTAAATGTATATTTGAGCTATGTGAGGTGTTCTCCTTCCAATCTTTTCATCTATATATGTGTGACTTAGGAGGACTAGTGCATGTCAAAATCTGTTGCACGTGAGATTTGTGTGAAAAATGAAAACATGATAAATATAAATGTGCACGGGGAAGGGCTCCGAAAGGACTAAGTGATCATTTTCAATTGTAAGCCATCGTTTTTAATGGACCTAAAAGAAATACGTGGTCCAATGGCCTAAAAACAGAAAATATGGCATTAAAAATAGAAATAATTTTCCAAGGCCTATGTTTGATTGATATATTCTTTCAAAATTAACATAAATGCTTACTGAGGGAGATCGGATGGTATATCAACGGTTTGCACAATGTCCGTTTATCCTAGTTGCGTATTTCATGTCATGACTCTATTGGTTTGTAGAATCATCAATATGCTACGCTTGTATGCATTGTGTATGTTTGTTCATTAAGTTCAATTTATATTGTCACATGAGGTTATATTCAAATGTGCTGAAGTTTACAATCAATTGAGAACTTCGTGAACTTGTTTTAAGTGATTGGGTCTTAATTTAATCGTTACTAATTCATACCCCAACACTTCTGTTTCCATATGACACATTTTTTCCATACGAGTGTGCAAACTTATTGTATTTTGTGTCATGTGTGTGTTTATATATATATATATATATATATATATATGCGTGTGCATTATTGATATATTTCTAGTACATATATATATGATCTTTTGGTTTGCCTTTGCCTTGCTTTCTAGTCCTTCTATGCTTATACTTTCGTTTTGGTATCTATCTTGGATTAGTTATGCTTTTGTTTCCCATATGCTTTCATATCTTATCACTTTAAGCTTCAACCTTCTTTTATATTTGTTCTTTATCCTTTGCCTATTCCTGAACAAAAAGGGGGAGAATGTGATATCTTATCCTATTATAATCTTATCTACGTTTTGGAGATTTAACTTAGGGGCATAACAAACTTCTTGAGTTGATCATTTTGATAAAAGGGGAGAATTAATTTTAGGGGAGTATTTATTTTCATTGTTTTAAATACTTTGATATTCCCTATGCATTTGATGAGTTTGCTTAAGTGTGCATGAATTCTTCTAAAGTGGCAACTTTCAATGGCAAAGCGTTTGATCCTTGGGTTGAGTCAAGTTTGGGTGGGTTATGTTTTGAGTCTAGTGAGCTTGACGGCCCTTTAGGATTTTTGTTTGGTTTTTGTCCTGGAATAGCCAAAGGGGGAGATTTGTAAGGACACAAATTTCCAATTGAGTCCATATATTGTTTTGGCTCAATTCCGGACAAAAATATTTATTCATAGGATTGTATTTAATTGTAATGTTCTCAAACCTATGAAGAGTTTGTTGAAAACATAGCGACAAAGAGTATAAAGCTTCATCAATATGCCAGTTTGCGTGCCTCGTTTCTACGTCATCAACTATGGTTCCATGCTCCCAAGGTATGAATGTAATATTATATATATAGGAGCTTGGAACAAGTTTAATTGGGTGTTAGGTTTAATTAAAACTGTGTTTTATTTTCAGAAAGAATTAATTAAAACTTTAAAATAAGTTTATAAAGTTTTCTGGGCTGAAATCGAATATTCCAAAGTTACTGGAAGCTCATTCGATATGTCGTTCGAACGAGATTGTTGTTCGAACCAGATGTCGTTCGAACGAGATTGCCAACGACTTCCCATTAAGGCATACTGGAACTTCGTTCGAACGAGATTGTCATTCTAACGAGATTTCCAACGAGTTTCAAACGAGTTCATACTGGAACTTCGTTAGAAGACTCGTTCGAACGAAATGTCGTTCGAATGAGACGCCAGGCGAGAACAGTTTTTGGCAGTTTTAAGCAGTTTTTCACCCACTTCCCCACTTGTTTCTTAACCAACTTTTCACAGAATAACTATGTGCAGGAATCACTTTTGAAATGGATTTTTTCATATCCTACTAATTCCAAGAGAGTGTTTTAAGAGTAAAATCAAAGAGGGAAAAAGATCATGTTTTGAGTGAGTTTTTATCAAAGAGAAAAATATACACCACTCTAGTTTACACCCAAATTAGTTTCTTCCAAGTTCCCATATTCATATTTCTTGCTTGGAGATTGGCACCGGGTTCATCTCTTCCGTTCAAAGAGAAGTTTAGAGTTTTCTTCTACATCCCATAAAGAAAGAAGAAGAGGTTGTTGCAGCATTACCCACTTGGAGAAAGGCTCCTTGCTCGGGTGACGGTGACCATATAAAGTCCGATCGGTGGATTTCAAGACCGCGGTGGAGCTCCAAGGTTATCCGCTAGGAAGAGGTATCTACAAGAAGAAGCATCGGGTCTTGAGAGGGATCGAGTCATGTGTTGTAAGCCTTTCTATCTTCTATTTGTAAATTTCGTACTTAATGGATTTGTGGCTACGGCCGTCCGAGATTGTTTTCCGTCCTGGGTTTTTCCTCGTACATCGCGGCGTAGTGGATTGATTATTTATTTTATCTTTTGCAAAATCACTTAGAACACATGCTTAGGTAAAAAGATAAAAATTGGTTTAATTTAATCTCTACCTGTTTAATTTGGGTAATGTGTAGTTAACTTGGTTTAAGTGAAAATGATTTTAATGCGTTAAATTAATTTCACTCGGTTTAATTTTAATTTGTTTAAGAAAATTAAAATTTGGTAATTCGTTTGTTTGTGAACCATCACACTTCTTTACGCTTTCGCATCTTGATATATATAAAAGGAAATAATATTTTAATTGAGAAAATTAAAAATCGGGGATCAAACGCACCTTCAAAAACATATTTAAGGAAATTCGGCTCGAATGGAGGTAAAAAAGCTTACAGCAGTGATGCAAGCTTTTCAGATCGATCCAGCAAAGACGCTGTCAGGAAAATGCCGGCGAATAGATGACGTCGACTATATTAAGCATATCGTGTTTACAAAGGGAGATCTGGTGGGAGTGTGAACCCCACATCATGACGCTCTGATCATTACTCTCAGAATAGATAATTATGACGTCGACAAGTTCTCGTCGACCAAGGAAGCTCATCTGAGGTAATGTACCTCGACCTATTCAGAAAATTGAAATTAAGCACTGGCGACCTAAAGGAAGCTATTGTCCCTTTGGTTGGCTTCGCTGGAAAGGTGACTATGCCCTTGGGAAAGATCGTGCTTCCAGTAAGGGCAAGAAATGTTTCCAAAATGATCGAGTTTCTGGTGGTCGACATTAATTCGCCATACCAGGCTATCCTCGGCAGAGGGTGGCTGCACACAATGAAGGCAGTCTGTTCTACCTACCATCAGAAGCTCAAGTATGTGACTGAGCGAGCAGTAATGGAGATCTATGGCGATCAAGCGACTGCAAGAAGATGCTTCATAGCATCCATCCTCCCAAGACCAAAGAAGAAGATTGACAAACCCAGCGAGAAAGGTGAAGAACAAGAAGGTTTGATCCCTTCAAAATAGCAATTAAAGTACGGAAGTCTCAGAGGAGAGGAGACCAGGATCCTCCCCTCCGAATGGGTCGTCGAGGACCTGGAGGAAGTCACGGCTAGAGATAGCGGCGATAGCAGGATCTTCTTGATTGGAGCTTCTCTCATAGATCAAGAGAAGAAGGAATTGACGACCCTGCTAAGGGAAAATATAGACGTCTTTGCGTGGGAACCATACGAGCTGCCCGGAATTGATCCTAGTATGGTTTATCATCAGCTGCACGTCGATCCCACCTTCAAACCAATCGCGCAAAAGGCACGGCGAACTGCACCCGAGAAGGCAAAAGACGTGGAGAAAGAGGTTGAAAAACTACTGGATGCCGAATCCATACGGGAGGTCCAATTCCCCAAATGGTTATCCAACCCACTAGTAGTTACCAATAGCAATGGAAAGTGGAGTGTCTGCATTAACTTCACTAACCTTAACAGGGCGTGCCCTAAAGACAACTTCCCTCTTCCAAAAATTGATTAACTAGTGGATGCCACAGCAGCTCATGAGAGAATGAGTTTTCTGGACGCATACTCAGGGTATCATCAGATCCCCTTATATGCCCCAGACCAGGACAAAATAACATTCATCACCACCGTTAGATTGTACTGTTACAAGCTCATGCGCTTCGGGCTAAAAAACGCAGTGGCAACGTACCAGCAGCTGGTCGCCAACATGTTCAAGGACCAAATGGGAGGCACCATGGAAGTCTACATCGACGATATGCTCATCAAAAGCAGGAAGAAAGAGAACCACCTCTCGGACCTATCAAGAACCTTTAAAATCCTCAGGAAGTACCAAATGAAACTTAACGTAAGCAAGTGTTCTTTCGGTGTCCAGTTAGGAAAATTTCTTGGGTACTTGGTCTGTAAGAGAGGCATCAAGGCTAACCCAGACCAAATCGATGCAATAAACAGGGTACAACCTCCTCGAACAATCCGGGACATAAAAAAGCTCACCGGTATGCTCGCTACCTTAAATCGCTTTATCTCTAAGTCCTTCGAGAAGTGAAAGCCTTTCTTCCTGATTCTAAAGGGAAATAAAATGGTAGAATGGAACCAAGATTGATCGTGAGCATTGGATGAGCTCAAGTCTTACCTCAGCTCCCCACTACTGCTCGTCATACCACGGGAAACAAATTCCTTGTACTTATACCTTGTCGTTTCTAACCACACTATCAGTTCTGCATTAATGGGCAAAATTTCAGGAATCCAGCACCCCATTTATTACGCGAGCAAGACCTTACTAGATGCTAAGCAGCGGTACCTACCACTGGGGAAGCTCGCTTTTGCACTAGTAGTGACTTCAAAAAAGCTGAAGCACTACTTAGAAGCCCACACTATCATCCCTCAAAGCAATCCTAAGAAAGGCAAATTTCTCGGGCAGACTATCTAAATGGTCAATCGAGCTCGGAAAATTTGATATCCAATTTCAACCAAGGAGCACAATCAAGGGGTAGGTCCTTGCTGATTTCATAGCCAAATTCACAGGCGAGCAGCCTTGAAACCAACCTCAACTAGCAAAGCAAAGAGGGAACCACGTGACGGAGGGAATCTGGAAATTATTCATTGATGGAGCCTCCAACTCAAAGGGGGCAAGAATAGGCATTGTCCTCATTACTACAGAGGATACAATCCTTGAACAAGGAATCAGGCTTGGATTTACAGCCTCCAACAATGAAGCAGAATACAAAGCTTTAATAGCTGGCCTCCAGAAGGCGCACACTTTGGGGGCAAAGCATTTACAGGTGTTCGGCGATTCTTAATTAGTCTCCAATTAGATAAATGGAGACTACAATGTAAAAGATGAAAGAATGTCATCTTACCTCGCCTTAGCAAAAAGACTAATGGCTAGCTTCGAGGAAGTCAATGTCCAGCAGTTTCCTAGGGGACAGAACAACTATGTTGACACCCTAGCAGCCCTGAGTTCATAAATCAATTCCAACTAAAAGAGAACAATCCCCATCGATTTCCTCACTCATTCGAGAATTAGCCATAACAGCGAGCCACCAGGCATAGAGCAGGTGCTCCAAATGGAGTCAGCACCTAGCTGGATGGACCCTTTAAGGGACAATTTGAAGGATGGCACACTCCCAGATGATAAGAAGACCGTTTACCAGATAAGAGTCAAAGTTGCTTGCATTCACTTATATCGAGAGGGCAAGCTATATAAGAGATCCTTTTTCGGTCCCAACCTTCAATGCGTTCACCCAAGGGATGTCGAACAAGTTCAATATAAACTTCACTAGGGAATCTATGGAAGCCATATTGGAGGAAGGTCTCTAGCTTTCTGAGAAATGAAGGAAGGCTATTGGTGTCCATATATGCAAAGGGACTCTGCGTTGTGTTCGCAAGTGCCTGAAATGCCAACTCCACGCTCCTATGGTCCACCAACCTGCTAGCGACCTAAGATCATGTTCCAACCCATGGCCATTCACCCAATGGGGAATGGACATCGCAGGACCACTTCCTACCACCACCGGCAATCACAAGTATCTATTGGTCACAACTGACTACTTCACCAAATGGATCGAGGCAGAACCCCTAACGAACATTCGAGATGTAGATATAATAAGGTTCATATGGAGAAATATAATCACCCGTTTTGGCATCCCCAGAACCATCATCACTGATAATAGAATGTCATTTGAGAGTGGCTCCTTTCAGAGTTTCTATGACGAGCATGGAATCAGAAACCATTTCAGCTCGGTGGCTTATCCTCAGAGCAATGGCCAAGACGAGGATTCCAACAAAACAGTAATTGATGGATTAAAGAAACGATTAGAGCGAGCTAAAAGCGCATGGGTAAATGAGCTATCAAATATTCTATGGGCTTACCGTACTACTCCACGATGAGCGATAGGGGAAACCCCATTCTCATTGACGTATGGAATGGAAGAAGTCATCCCCTTGGAAGCAGGCTTGCCAATAATGAGGTCCATCCTTGTCGATTAGGGCAATAATGATGCAGCATTGCTCTCCGAGCTCGACCTAGCCGATGAACGTCGTGTGCTGGCCCTAGTAAAACTAGCAAGCTATCAGCAGTAGCTCGCAAGGCACTACAGCAAGAAGGTTAATCTAAGGAAATTCCGAGTTGGGAACTATGTCCTGAGGAAAGTCCTGGGCAACGCTGTAAAACCATCAGACGGTAAGCTAGGGCCAAACAGGGAAGGACCATTCAAGATAACTAGAGATGATCTGCAGGGAGCCTATCACTTAGAAACGAAGGAAGGAAGAAAAATACCCCGAGCGTAGAATGCAGCCAACCTTAAGAAATTATACTTCTAGATTCTTCTTTTGATCTTTAATTATGAAACAAGAAGTTCATTTCCTCATCATTAATAAAAAGTTGTTTGGCAGTTGCATTCTACGAAGTATCAGTTAATTAATTTTCATTTTACGAGGTGTCAATGTGTAAACTTTATAACCCACACACCTTTTCCAAGTAACAGGCACACTGATCATTACACTATAGCAGGGAAATAACCCTCCTCAGGTTTTCGTTGTGGAATATGAAAGACCTCTTAGCATTGACCCTGGCAATATATGAAGCCCTACAATGTTTAGGCAATATGGCCAAGTCAAAATTGATCACCAAACAATGTTTGGTCGAATAAAATCCTGATCGGATGAAGCATCCAACACCAGGTGTGTCCTTGCCAATTGCCACACTTAGGCATAAGGGAGTGTGACAACATAACCTAAAAGGTAAAGTGAGGTAGAATGGTATCTCGTTGGCATACTGGATTGGAAAGACACTTACTTGATAATGAAAACATACAAATCTAGTCAGCCAAGATAGGCTCAAGATTTTTTAGCAAAGATGTGGAAACTATAAGACATTTGTTTAGTCGGCAAATTCCCCCAAAACATAAATTTTATATTAATTCATCACATTTACAGTAAATACAATACATGTTTAGTCGGCGAGCTCACCCAAAACATCGACATTACATCACTTCAATACAAAATGGACAAAGTTACTACTGACAGAATCTTAGTGAGGGTGAGGCCTCCGAACGAGATAATCAGCCACTTGGGCTCTTTGACCATTGTCAGGATGAGGAAATAATTCCTCCTCGACTTCATTTGCATCCGACACCAATAAATTCCTAGGGATGGCATCGATGGGTATCCATTGATCATCTCTCCGAAAGGGGTTAAGCATCAAGGTCGAAGGAGAAATCCCATGACGGTACCAGAGCATCGAGTTCCTCAGGACTTGCAGCTCCCTCAAGGCACTCAACCACCCCCTGATGAAGGCGATCTCTTCCAAGTCTATCAGCCTCGTCGAAGCATCTAGCCAACCCTGATTATAACCATCTGGCCATACTCGTCGAGGTCCTTTCTTAAATAAATGCCTCAACCGGGTGACGTCCCTTTGGAGCCGAGTAACAATCACATACGCTTGCTGGACATCACCACGAAGCTCTTCTATTTCCCTAGCTGAACTCCTGGAGTTCCTTCCAGCGCGCAGAATAGTTGGAGGGGTATATCCTCGCATCACATGAGGAACATCGCTCGGGCCAGTTCAAGCTCGCGAAGAGGAAGAACCTCATAGTAATGTAGGAGCGGTGCTCGGAGCATGCTCCCTGAGTCGCGAGACCTCTCTCTTTAAAGTTTCGTTCTCTTAATGAAGAATTTCCCCAACTTGGTTGATCTCAGAAGCATCTAGAAGCTTTTGTCTTAGTGTATTCACCTCCTCTTGGATTAAGGCACCATCTTCCTCCATCTCTTGGAGCCTGTCCTTCAGTTTAATGACAAGCTCAATCTGCTCTATAAAGAGCTTGTTCCTTAATCGCAGAGATTTACAAATCCTCACAAAAGTATGACGAACTTCAGAGCTTACATCAGGTCCAAGCATTCTTCCCAATTGAGAAGTGGCTGGTATATAATCATCAACATCAATCGACTACAGACAATAAAAGATAAATGAAAAATAAAATCATTCAGTACACTAAGGGAATAAAAAACCTTCTCATTTTATTAATTCGAAGAGAATCAGAATCCATTGAAGGGTTAAAGGGAAAATTACAAATAAAAAAACAAAGTACAAACCTAAAGATAAATTAGCCATCAACTTCAGGCTGATCAGAAGAGGCTGGCTTCTTCCCCTTGTCAGCGGTAGCAAAAGCACCTCCCTTAGCAGGGATAACCTCTGTCGCCTAAGCAGGTGGAGCATCAGGAAGAACCGTCTGGGAGACAGAATCAGCACCTTCGGTGGCTGGGGCAGGGGCTTCCTCTACAATTGGCTTCGAACTTGGGTCATGCTCATCGAATAGAGGAGAGGCAACATCGACACCAGCAGCTATGAGGACCTTGTTCCAATCTTTCTTGAAGTTCAGACGGCTAATGTAGGCTATCTGTACCTCGGCATCTTCATATGCAGTAGCCCACTCAGAGTTATAAGAGTCATCCTTGATGGTAGCTGCCTGAGAATCTTTTTCTTTCAGTTGCTCGATCAACACCCTGTTCTCCTTCACGATGGCCAACTTGCTAGAGCTGACCAGGTCCTAGGCTTGCCTCAGCTCAGTCAGCTCTTTAACCACCGCCTCCCTCTCTCAATTGGCCTTGGTAAGGGCTAGGTCGAAAGAACCCTGAGAAGCATCAGTAACCTTCAAACCAGCCTCGAGCTCCGTACCCTTCAACTTCAAGGCAGCATTCTGCTGTTCCAGCTTGACATTTTTCTTCACCAGCTCATCATAAGAATGATAGAGCATGGCAAAGTCAGTCACAAACTGCAAATAACAGAGGAAATTAAGAAAAGGAAATACTCAAAATTTATTAAAGCATTAGAGAAAGGAAAAGGTCTTACTAAAGCTAGCCTCTGACTAGCTTGTAGGGCCAATTGATCAGATCCCAGCGCCCTTTGGTGATCTACAGGAAGAACTTCCCTCTCGAGCAGCGCAGGGGCTAATTGAGGAGAAATGACAATTGAGGCCCCCTCAGATAATGCAGACACCAGGACTAAGGCCTGCCCAACCTTCATCCTTTTCTTCTCTTCCATCTTCTTTCTTTTCTCTTCCTTTTCCTCTCTCTCTCTCTTTCATCTGTTCTTTTTATTTCCTCTTCCACTCCTACTCCTGAGTAGTAGACCGAGAGCCAGTAGCAACAGCCCCAGTACTGGAGTTCTGCTTCTTCGACCTCTGAACGAGGAGCATATGATCATCATCATCGTCGTCCTGAATTAAATTTTTCCTTGGAGGAACCATATCCTCGCTTGAGCTGCTAGAAATGCTCGAAGGTTATCGAGCTTTAGAAGCCTCTTTTGAATCAGAAGAACTATCACCACTGGAACTCCCCTTGCGAAAATTGCTTCCAGCACCTCCTACGATATCACTCTCAGAACTTCTCTACTCCTCGTCTAACTGAATAGGATTAGCAGCAGTCTCTTCAGAGGTATCAAACTCGGGAATGCTATCTACCGGCCTCGCTATAAAACTAGAATCAACATTTTTATACTCGAGCAAGAAAGTAGCAAACTGGGGATGCTCGCCGTCAGCTAGAGGATCCCTAATATTCCAAGCTTTGACCAACTCAGAGAGACAAACCTCGCTGAGAGCAGGTTCCAAGTTCTTCGACCTCGCTGAAGGAAAAATAGGGAAGAGTTAGAAAGATCACAAATGAGTAAAGAAATTAAAAGAACAGAGTAAAGACTACCTATATATTCTTCCGCATAAAAGGGAACAGAGAACCTATCATACCTCGACCACTTAGTATGGGGGGAAAACTGTCAATTTCTAACAAGGAAGCCATCTTACTAATAATCCTTATGGGAATCAGGTAGGTTTACTACCAATACCCTATCAGGACTCCTAGCTTTGAGATAGAGGACACCAAAACTAGCTCGAGAAAAAGAATAACAAAAGCAGACTTCGGTGAGCCCTAATTTGGTGTCATAGAGGTGGTTTATTCTATGGATGCCATTGATTATCTTCCACACATTAGGCGAACACTGTGCAGGAAAATGTTGAAATAACCAAAGAAGTGCAAGAATAGATTATTAGGAGGAAAAGTAAGTAGCCCTTAGGAAAGCAACAAGACGTGGATCCAATGGGCACCCTCTATTTCTCTAACATTTCGAAGGGGAGAGGCGTACTCAATCTCTACCCACTCTGGGATATTGTAAAACTTCCTAAACTCAGACACTGATTTATTACCAATATTTGCCATTGGAAAACCCTAAAAACTACAAATTCAAAGAAAAAATACAAAGAGAAGGCATAAGGGACTTACAAGATGAAAGTTAGACTTGAACGATGAAGAATCACAAGCCCAAATTACGAGGAAGATCGAAAGCAATAAGAATAAAGATCGGGAGAAGAGAACGTGAATCTCGAAAACTCGCAGAAAATGGAAGTGTACTGAGAATCTTGAAACGACGATTGAGAAATGACTGCCTGGATAACCTTTGAGTATTACTAATCATAGTGCACAAACCACAAAGCAAGTGCCGCCTAAATCAGTCCTCAAACTTTGGGAAGAGTTGCACGATGTACAAAGGAGCCATTATGACAAATCATTCAAATTTATTGAGCCCAAAGTATGGCCCAACAAACTTAGGGGCAATTGTGGGTACCCGAAATTAGAATAATGGTACTAGACGAGTAGCCCAATTATAGCGGCCCAAAGTCCAGACCCTCCATATCTTAATCGGTTATGATTTAATCTTCTCCCAAGTTCTCGTGAAGAGGGATTCTAGGAGAAGATGGAAAACGTGGGGGAGTCCAACACCCCCACTCCCTGAAAATGGACATGTATATAATATACCCTAGGTCAGGGGCATAAGACAGACTGTATTCTCTGTAATCGCTCTTCGGAGTATATAAAATAATACTGACTGCACCACCGTGAACGTAGGTATTCTTATTGAACCACGTACATCTCTTGTCATGTGATTGGCATTTTGTATTTCTTATTCTGCTTGGTGATTGTGCTTCTCTTATCTCTTTGTGTTGAATAATAACTGTCACCATATATATATATATATATATATATATATATATATATATATATATATATATAAACACCCAAAAATATTCCAAGTCCCTATATATATATTTAATGCAGGCATACCTTTTAGAGGCTTTTGAATGCAAATGTTGATGACGTAAAACTTTGGCACGAAATTTGGCAATGATGAATGCTTTAAATTCTTGGTTGCAATGTCTTTAACTCTTCAAACATCATAGGCTTAAGGTATAATACTCTATCCTATGACTCAAACAATTTTGTCAGGAATGAAGCCAAACTATAAATGGACTCAATTGGAGATTTGTGTCCTTACCATTTTAGAGGAATATTATTCTTTCTATGATATTTTCTAATGGTGTGAATGTATTATGTTGTATAATATCACATTATGTTTAACAATTACATATATTTTATTGCTTATATCTCACTCGTGGTGGTTTACATACTTGGGTCAGAATGGATAGGTTTTGAATGAGCAAGGATAGATTATCAAAAGAATACATAGAAGGGGTTGATAATTTTCTTGGGGTTGCTCAAAATGACTCCTTGGATGATAACTTCATAAGATTCCCCTATAATCGATGTGAGAATATATTAAAAATGGGTGTTAAAGAAATTAAACAATATTTGTATACTTTGGATATCGATCCGAATTATACTGTATGGAAATGGCACGAAGAGGAGGATGATTATGAAACACTGTCGGATATTTATATGGGTGATCCTATCTGTGATGATCATAATAGGGATACCATGGAGGATATTGAAGAGTTGATTGACATGCTGGAGGCTATAGAAGAAGACTTCACAGGAAATGCAGAATTTTTTCTGAAGTTGCTTCTAGATGCAGAAAAGCCATTATATGAAAGATGTAAAAAGTATACAAAGTTATCCGCTATCGTCAAGATATTCAATCTTAAAGGAAAGAGTGGGATGTCTGATGAATTCTTTTCAAATATGATGTAAACCGTTGTCGATATACTTCCGGATGACAATATATTGCCTTCATCCAATAATGTGGTAAAACGTTGCTTATCGATACTTGGAATGGACTTTTAGAAGATACACGCATGCCCTAATGATTGTATACTCTATAGAAAAGATTATAAAGAAGTTTTTGAATGCTCCACTGGTAGAATATCTAGGTTCAAACAGAAGAAGAATTTGAAAGAACAAGAAAGGGATGAGGGGAAACAAGGTGTTCCTGCAAAATTTCTAGTTACGGTACTTTTCACCCATTCCATGATTTAATGCAAGTCTGAATATTGAATCTCATTGTCTCTTTTCACCCGTGTTCATTTCCATTATTTAATACTGCACGAAGTGTTAATCCCGATCTTGATAAGGGGTTACGCCTCACTTGATACTAATTGCATTCCAAGAACCCACATCTTACACACGAGATATATTAGTAAGATATTTGTGGAAAGATTACCATTGCCCTATTAGTACAATTAAATTAATAATGACTTCTCAACAAATCTAAGGAAAAAGGAATAGGTGTACATATTGATTTAAAAAAAATTCATTAAAGACGTTATAAGAATGTCACTATTATAGATGACATGATTAGAATTTCAATATGTGGCTATCATTATCATCATCTTAAGATATTTAATATAGCAATATAATTGAAGTGACAATGAATCTTGGTCCCTTTTCAAATGACAGAAATCTAAGGCAGCGGGGGGGGGGGGGGGGTCTGCCGAATTGAATCATATACCCACCTAACTATATCACTACTCAAGGCTCGAAAATAATGAAATATACCACAATAACATTTAAACAATGAAATAATGTGAAAAAAGGGTGAAGAATTTCTCTCAAATGAACTAACATATAATAGGCTAATTGCATCAACTACAAAAAGGAAGGATTGAGAAACTGTACTTCAAATAAGGCAAATGATTTATTTTCTGTATATATTTTAAATTTCACCATTTCAGTATTATTTTTCGTAATGAAATTGGAATGGAATATACTTTTTACTATAGCCTTGATTTTGTTACCTTTGTATTTTGAATGTATTCATAGAGCTTTAAATGCATGAACTATGTTAAGATGTACTAAAGTTTATAAATAATATCACTTATTTATTTCAAAGAAAAAACATTTGTCATAGGGTAAGAAGGAATCATTTTATTCATATAAGACAACAAACTATACAACCAAAAAATTGGAAATTGAAATATATTGAAATTGTATATCTTGGAAAATGAAAACTCATAATGTATAACTATAACAATAATTACATATGGCAAAACTAACTGCATTGTTTGAAATGGTTAATCATATAGTGAAGGATCGATTTGGATCGAGGATGGAGGGTATAAATTTTGATACGTAAGAATGAATAGGGGAGCAAACAATGTCATTTAATTTATGATATTTTTTGAAAATCAGACCTAACACCAGATCTAATAAATTCCTTGATTGAATAATTTGTTGTCAAAGAATGCCCCACATTAAGAAATGATAATGCAAATTAGCAACATTATTTTGACAACATAAATCATTGCTAAATGTCATATGTTTGTCACCAAGAGATTTATGTCTTCTATCTAGCTTCGAAAACTCTGGCACCCAATAATTGTTAAGCTATTTGACAAAGGAATTTGATGTTTCTTCCCCAGTGTACTTATGGTAAAAAAAAAAACTATTTTGTTGTGAAATGTCAGATTTGGTGACAATTTTTTTTTTGGTTTAGATAAAAATTTGGTCGCTAAAAGTACCATATGTTGTATAGAGATACAACTGAGGTTGATCATGCTTTGAATTTAGTATGACTACAAGGGTATCACCATGGCTAGTAACTTGATTCTTGGTATGCCAAACTTCTTAGTAGACAATCAAAATGAGAAGAAATCTCTAATTCAACTCTCTACGATAAATTATCAACCATACATGACATTATCCCCTCATTCGTGGTTGAATTGAAAAGGCAATATTCTTTCTTATTAAACAGGTAAGGCAGTTGTCTATCCTCAATGACTTTGGTGTATTTTTCTTCCAAAATTTATTTATGTTCAAAATCCAATCTGATTTTTTCCTATGTTGGAATGGTATTTTTAGTTTCCAAATTTTGAATTATGATTTTCGTGAGAAATTGGTACGGATTCGGAATTAATTATAACTATTCGATTGTCTGATATATTGTTGATCCTATATATCAGAGAAAAAATTGTTTTTTTCTTGAAATTTTGCAAGTATGCTGATTTTCTGATATATTATTGATCCATAGAGCTTTATTTTCTTTGTTATTTATTTAGTAAAGTATGGTAGATGCCATGTTCCTCAATAAATGCCACCATATAGAGGGTCTTTCTTCAAAAAGATTAATAAAATATGTGGGGGTTCAGTCCCTTTAAGACTATACATTGAATCCCAATATAATTTAAAGTTGATAACTTGAATGGTTGGTGATTCACCATTTCCTCCGAGAGTGGGTAAAGGTGACGACGACAATCATCAACAATTTTGGTTCTGGACGAGAACATTATGAGGTGTTTATTTGAGAGATATGGTATTCACAGTTTGATGGAACGAGTAACTTAGGGGAGGCAATATGATAATGGGTGGGATAACTTTCAAACTGATATAGAGTGAGTGATAAAAAAATGCATAAAAATTCCAATCGTGAATTTCATCACTGGTTTGTTCCCTTGATTTTAGTTGTTTAAAAAGATGACATTTCATCACACTTGTCATTCCCTCCCCCCCCCCCCCCCCCTTCTCATCAAGTCTATCCGACCTTTCCTCTCTCTTTCGACCTTATATATTCAATGACATTCACACACAATGAGTATCTTTTGAAGTGTTTTTCGTCCTTGATATTTCAAACCTCCATTTTTTCTATTGTAATTGATGAATGCGGAAGACTGCTTCAAAAATCTCCATCGTCAAAAGTGTGACATATTTATGGTGAGGTTAGTCCCATGATCTTTAATATTATAGTGAAGTTTATAAAAGCTAAAGATTTTTTTATCTTTGTAAGATTTGTAATGACCAAGACTAGAGGCTAAAGAGAGTAATGCTCCTAACGGATTCATTTGGCCAAACTTCAACATTGGTCTATTTGATTGATGAACTGTAGATTTGAATATCCCTTTGCTCTTTTAAACAAAGAATAGCAATTTAAAAAATATCCATTTATCAATTCAAGATACGAACAGGGGTTACATCAAATACCCATCTCTACAGCAGAGTCACAAGCACCTATTGGGCTTTTTTTAAACTCTTCTACTAATATCATCAAGACCTATTTTAATCCACACAATATTGTTCAAATCCATTGCTATGAGAGCTACGTCAACATACTCGATCCCCAACAATGAGCTAAAAATGTCTTACACTTTTAGCAGACACACGGATACCATCTCCACGTCACAAAGGAATTATGGTAAAATCGGGTCAATGCGCACTACTAGAACATTCCTAATGAATATCCTTTTACTCTAATAAAAATAAAACAACAAAGCTAAGTGAAAATACAATCAAGAGAGTTCCAACTAGGCACTAAGTGTTTTACAGATACGGTTTAACTAAAGCACAATTCCAAAATTTGAATTTTGTACCTGATACACATTAGAGTCTCTTAAGTCTAGTTTTTTAACACTTTAATTTATGGTGACAAGACTAATCTTGTGGTTTAAAATACATCCATGACTCCTTACAATTTTTCTAGATTTTAATGTTTTTTTGTTTAAAATACATTTATAACTCCTTATAGTGCTTGTAGAATTTCATGTTTTGTTATGATCTCAAAGAATTGGGGCCCTGTAATGATTTTTGTTAGTTGGAGGCATATAGTGCTTTTTTAGTAAGCGGCCTCATACTCCAACCATGGTGAATATGCAATTAACTCAAATTACAACTATGAAAATACCCCTACACATGTCTACCTAATAATTGAATTAAACCAAAATTTTCAGTTAAAAATTAGTGCAACATAAAAACTCTCCAAGCAAGCATGTGATATCAGCTTCTCCCCCAGGAAATTAAGACACAAAATTTAATTAAACTACCATAAATTAACCACCGAACTAAGTATAGGAATATCATATTTATGATATTAGGGATTTATGACATGGTGGTGAATACTACTAGATCATTTTGACTCTCAGATGCAAACATGAGTGCATTAATTAGGACTCATTTTTCAACAAAATCTAGTGCAAAAATCACCCAAATACTTGTTTTCAAGATAATATTTAATCACAATCCATATCAGTGAGTGGGATTATATATCCATTTGATATAATCTTCATAATTAGCAATAATGTGTCAGTTGCGCAATAAGGATTCTTCACGAGATCGATTTGACATGTCTGAGAAACTAAAGGATTGGGTGCTTCCTTATGAATAGTGAATGAAATTAATATGCGATCACAATTGGAGTAACATTTTTATTGGAAAACCTTGCATTGTAGTTTAAACTAAAGACTAAATAAATGAGGTATAAGAACACTGAGTATTGTCATACTACAAAAATTCAATGCAAGTATGCCTGCTATGAGAGATAAGGTAGAAAACAATCTGATATGGAGGATTATTTTTGCTAGAGCTCCATGTGGATTGAGAACCAATGCAGGTTCCAAAGGGACAAATGAAGGCCATGAAAATCATCTAATGTTGTGTAAGATATGGTTACTCAAGGCTAATGCTGGATAGACAGACGGAGTACCTGAGTATGACTGTTTGGAAATATAATAGAAGCTTATTTCTCTCTGTATTGTCAATCATTTTTCATAGTATAAAGACCTGTATTTTCACCTGACAATTGAATTATGTTTCAGAGCTTAGTACACTTATATGTGATTCTCACATCTTGTTTATATAATGTAGTTTACAAGTGATTAATTTCTTATTTTATGTGCATTTAATTTCAATAACAAGGGGGCAATAATTGAAATAGGTGAACCCTAATATTTCAATTAAAATTATGTTTATGGTATGAGTGTCTCTTTTACTTTCATGGTTGTTTGGTTTTGATATCATAAATTAAGGATTCAATACTTTACTTCTTGTTATATTTTGGCTACTGAATTGAAATGAAAATCAAACCTTATTAAATTGAAAATTGATTTTGGAGGCTTTGGTCATTTTAGACTATTTGGAGTCAAAGGGTGATTTTTTTCAAGATTACGAAGGGAAAAAAAGTAATATAAGCTGGATAAAAGTAGATGGTGGGAAGAGATGACAACAGTTGGATGAATTGGGTAACATATGTTGGGGGGGGGGGGGGGGGATTTTATCATGGGTGAGTTAACTTTCAAATTGATATAGGTGTTTTGTTTAATAAAAAATAAATAAAACTTCGAGGCTAAAATGTCATCATTGTTTTTTCTTGATTGCAGCTGTGTAAAAATATAATTGAATGGGTTTATTTAGGCTAAAACAATCATAACTTAACTTGGGAAATTTTTCTTTGGTAGGATGGTAAGAATATAAAAGTGGGGAAATGCAGATTTTTAAGCCTCATCAAGTCGTACATACTGGGTGGATGGAAAAAATTTCAAAAGAAAAATTTGGGTAATCAAACATACTGAAAGTTATTCAATATGGTATATGCCATATTTGTCATGGATAAATCATTTTGGTGAATAATTGGATAGTCATTTTTTTATTCGGTATAGGTTTCGTGCGAGAGAAATTGGTACATCATTGAGAGATCAAAATATTTGTACTCGTATGGTTACTTGGGCCTTTAGGCATGTCGAATCGATGAGCACTCTATTTCGATAAAAAAAAACTGAGTTCGTCACTTGACCAACTTGACAAGGTTTCAGTTGGGTCTTTGAACCATGCTTACATATTTTTGGGTTCTTTTGTTAAATTTGGGATGAATTGGTTACTGAATGTGTCCATCTAAAGGTACCTTGTATATCTAATTTACTACAGCTATGACGTATAACAATAAGATAATATGTCATGTGCTTCTCACGTCCATTTCTCTGACTTCAAATACGCGACCAATTTATTTGCATAGCTCGACCGTCCAGATGCTGTTAACACTATGACTTAGTTCTGGTTGTTTGCTTTTCTCTTTCCTTTTTTAACCAAAAAAAAAATAATTTAGAAATGCATTGATATGTGTGGATACATATTCATTATCAACAGTGACATACAAATTCAAGCACTAAAAATGATAGATGATATATGTGCTCCGGTGGGAACATCTATTTATATGCTAAATGATGACCCATATAGTTTTATTTTTCTGAAAGAGTAATGTTTGGAGGCTTGGAGCTGCCGGGGTCCAGTGATTTTGTAAAAAACTCCTCTGCTAATAAAGGACTGTTGAAGTTTAATCAAAATCATATCATCTCGGTAAGATAAATCTAAAGAGTCTGACTTAATTTATTGAATGCTTTACTCAGAATTTTTGTCTTGTATACACGTTAAGGCTACACAAATTACTAAAGTTTTTTTAATACCATTCAAGTAATCGGTGCACGTGGGTCACGGGGGTTATAAAATGACACACACCCATAACACGGAATGACCCACGCGAGTTTATAATGGATTTGGGTGCCGCATTTACAAATTCAGGAGCTAAATGGGTGGACCACTAAACGCGATAACTAAACGAGTTGTGTTTGGATCTAGCCATTTAGTGGGAATATATGAACGAGTTTCAACACGAAACATGATACGACATGAAATGCTTCACTAACCGAGTTTGGGTGGATTTTATTACAAACCGATAAGAGTCGACACAAAAAGGAAAAAATATGGCTCGTTGCCACCCTTAGTCATGGCTGCCACAGTCTAAATTTCCATCCAAGTCTATTAGCATTCAAAGGACAACAATCTCTAACATTCAACATTAGTAAAAAAAATGGAAATTAAATAACCCACTGGAAGGCAAAGGGATGACATAAATTTAGATTATGTATTAAAATAGAATTCAGAAGGGGCGATTTAAGTGAAAAGAAAATTATAATGCACCTATCTATCCATTTTAATCTAAACAAATTCGTTGAAAAGAATGAACATAAGATCGGCTTTGCGAAATGACAAATTTTAATACTATACGTGTTTATATATATATGAGGACCCCTCCTGTAAGAATCCTTATGGTGCAAACCCCGGTACATACCATCTTTTTAAAATAGTAAAAAAACAATTTTTTGATGAAAAGTTATAAATATGATCTCCGCGGTGAGAAGATCACCTCCAATTTTTTTTCATCAAAAAATTCAATTAAAAACAATTGAGATGAGGTGGTATGTAAAAAAATGGTATAAACATGCATTTTCGACCGTTGATAGGTGTGTGGGAGAGTGTCTGATATAGCCTTTGTCATTGTCGGATCTGGATCGGTGATTATCATCTTTGGTGCGTTGCCCGACGTGGCTTCTAAAAAACAATTAAAAAGACAAACAAAGGATTCAAAGATCTGATCACCCAAGAATGCACAACCAAATACAATCGTCTGATCGTGATTGTTAAATCCCATAATTGGAGCAAAAATCATCCCATACCTATTAGTATTGTATGTGGTATCAAATATAAGGACATCACCATAATAACAATAATCCCCTCTAGAAGTTGCATCAACCCAAAAACAATGCTTAATACTTTGTTCCTCGTTCATTGCGATTTCAAAAATAGAAGTCGGATTCTTTCCTTGTTATAATTTCAAGGACTCGTACAACATATCTCCATCGTGGTCGTTTAGTTAATTAGGTCTATTCCTTGCTTGGTTGTACAAATCTTTTTGAGTGAATCCAATGTTCTCAAACCCTCCCGCTTGTACTCCCAAAAAATTGAATTGTTGATTCGGGAGAATATTAGTCATATCGAGTTGTTCAGTTAAGCACTTTTGGGCACTGAAAACATTACGGTGAGATCGCAAAAAATGTGTCTTCCGTGGGGTGGTTAATGGGTGGCTATGGCCATCCACAAATAAACTAACTACATATGTCGAATTTAAAGACCTTACAACCGCAAGCTTTGCATTACAAGCCTCTCTAATGGAGCCCCGGTGTCTAAATGTATTTGCATCTGCTAGGAGGGTAGTCTTTCCTTATTTTAAACACACATACTCCTTTCTAACGATATCATTTGTTACTCGACTCCTCTTAACAGACGAATTTCTAATGCTAAATCTAGCTTCTTTATCATATTGTTTATAAAAAATGTAAGCATCATCAAGTGTTTGGAACTCTTGCCCATTTTTTGAAGTAATTTCCATTGCTACTTGAGGGTTGAAAACAATATCAAATTCATTAACATTTGAATCCACTAAATTTTCTTCTGCTGCACTCTCAGTTTGCATATTCACATTTTGCTCAATTTTAAACTCAAATTGTATAACATCATTCTTTGTTCAATCCCACACTTGAATCATCCATTTTGTTTGAAATAAAGTTAAAATAAATTCAGTATAAATAATAGAATGCAACAACAATATATTAAAACGAAAAATGCAAAAATCTAGGGCTTTTCGTTTAGATAATTTTTTTAACTACAATGACAAAAATAAAATGTAAAAAACTAGGGCTTTTCATAAAAAAAAAAACACGTAAAAAACTAGGGCTCAGTCATGATTAAGAAAAAAAATGCAAAACCTCTAAATATGCAATAATTAAACCTGTCAATTTGGTGTTCTTAGATATTAACAACTTACTTTTGCGATTACATAATGGTTTTTTTGTTCTGAATGGCTTGCGTTTGGTTTTGATGGCTCAGTTGCTTTCGCTCAGTTGTCAAGTGCGTTTTGCATTTTTTCTTGTTTAATTATAGTGGATAGTCAACGACAACAATGGTAGTCATTTTGAAGGCAACAATTAAGGACCGCAAATGAGGACCGTAAATTTTCCCCGTGATAAAATTCAGTCCATAATAAAAAAAATATTATAAAATATTTTTCAAAAAAATATATATTTAATAAAAAAATTAATAAAATATTTAGCATGACATTTCATGCATAGGCATGAAATAAGAAAATGTCATGCATACAAAAATGAAGATATTTTTCTAAAAACCATGCTCCTTTGTTATATATATATATATAAAATAAGGAGTATAAGGTTTTTACTATTCCATAATTGAGATAACATAAACAGGGGTGAGGATGAAGTCAACTTTGAGGATTTATGACAATCCCAGGGTTCACAATGAAAGTTAAAATTTGAGACTAACATTGCATTTTTTTATTTCACATGTTAAATTTTGGTAGTTGTCAACTGATGGCTCGGAGCTCGAGCCATGTGCTTTTACCCTTCCAACTCATTTTTCACTCTACCACTCACAATAATTCATCATAAGCTATTTTTTTACACTAGAATGCATCAGAACAATACCAATTTCTCACTCTACCACGGTTGTGTTTATTTCAAGATTTGTTCCAGTGATCAATACTCATTTATCACTCTACGAAGGTTCCGACAACACTGTTGTTGAAAACACATACTTTATATACCTAGGTATCGTATTCTTTACAGTAAACATTAAATCTAACAAACTTTTGTTCGAGGGGAATGCAGTGGCTGGTTCGTTTATTCCTTTTTTTATGATTTCCGGTGATAACAGATATCTGGTGATGACAGGTACTCATACGTTTTTTCCTGATTTCCGGTGATGACAGATCTCCTTTGGTATTTTTTCCCAGATCTGACAGATCTTTGGCGTTTTTTCTGCAGAAAAAGATGATAGTAAAGTTCTGCAGTGTATGATGATCATTGTTTTTCAGATCTGACTGATCTCCATTGGTGTTTTCTTTTAGTTTCTATGATGATGATCGGAGCAGTTCCTGAAGATCCTGGTATAACACTATGTGTCCCTCTCTTCTTGTTTTTTTTTTAAAATCCTAGATCTATTGTCATATATGAGTTTCAAACGATTGACATATCCTTTTTTTTGTTCAAATCGTATTTTTTTGCAGATATGATTTTATTTCAACAAAAGTGATTTTCCCACCCACCCCACACATCAAACGCACCACAACAAGAGAATCCATCGCTATTATGGGTAAGATCTGATGTTTTTTTGGACACGAAGTTGAGTTTTTTGGACATGAAAATGAGTTTTTTGGACATGAAACTTGAGCTTTTTTATTTGGACAATGGGTAAGTTCTGATGTTTTTTTGCAGATGAAGTTGAGTTTTTTTGGGGACCTGACCATCGGTAAGATCTGATGTTTTTTGGGGGGGAGATGAAGTTTAGTTTTTTATTTTAACTTGACCATGAGTAAGATCTGGTATTTTTTATACATGAAACTGAGTTTTTTTTACTTGACCATTATTATGATTCGATGGCTCATATGAAAATCTCTCCATTTTGATGTATTAATTTCTTTAGTGTACAGTAAGCTAATGACCGTGATGGAAGTTAAACTATAGGATGTTTGAAATATTCATGGGTATGATAAATGGAAACAAACTTTTAAATCTTTCTTTTAATCACAAATTGGGGTAGGTGATATGTTTAATCACATTTTGTACATAAGTTGTTATGTCAATCTGATCATGTTGGGAAGATGCTTTGAGTATGTTGATTTTGTTCCTACTGATGGTTAGTTTGGTTCCTACTTATGGTTGATTTTGTTAGTATCGTACTGTGCGGATTCAAGGTGTCGCCTTTCCACTGTATTAAGGTACACGGTATGATCTTACATTTCTTTGATAGTTTTTTTTTCCAACAATTTCCCTCTTAGAGTGAAAAATGGTGCTTGATCCATATCATGTTATTATATTTTTCTAGCTTTGATGCTTATACGCACTTGATTGACATGAGAAAAGGCCAATGGAACTTGGAATCATAAACAGTAACCTATTGAAGTCATCCAAATAACCAATAGGAGCAGTGGGATTTTGATGCCTACATAACATAGATTAAGGTGTTATGAGATGAATTACATGGGTTTAGCTTAATGGCTGGTGGCGATAAACTAATGGGTGAATAAGTCGTGGTAAAAAAATTATATGAGGATAAAAAAGAGCAGACCTTTGATGTTTTATGTTAGTATAACTATTTTATATTCACCATTGTTATATAATCACATAGTTGTAATAAATACATACTGTGACCACTTTCTTCAAATTAAATTAAGGTTTTGCTTAATTGTTTTACTAACATTTTCAGCTTCTGAAAATGGGGAGATGCCCACCAAGTTTGCTCATGTTCCACCTCATCATCGTAACATACCACCTTTAACAGAGCACATAACTCCACCATGACCATGTAGTACAATTTATGCTGATAGGGTAGGCTATAACCAAGAAAAAATAGGAGTCGACTATTATTAAATGTTATATTGTTTCCTCAAATAAGTTTTTTGTTCATGTTCTCTTATTTAGTTTATTTGAGTATGCTTTCACCAAGTCCGTAGCCACCAATTTTATTTTATTGTTTGGTTAACATGAGCAATAGTAAAACAGGTTAGGCATTTTCCATGGTCAAGTAGTTTAGCAAGTAATTTGCCGCTTACTCTCGGGTTAAGTGGGGTGTTGTTTTCTGTACATCAGCTTTTATTTTAGGACAAGCCTGAGTTACATGACCTTATGTTAAATTGTATTTTATAAACTTCCATCTTAAATAGGCTTAAGTTACATGACATTATTCTAAGTTTTTTCCAATTTCCTAAACTTCATCTTAAAATTGGTTGAATACAACTCAAGGCCAACATTTTTATCCAATGATCCAATTTTATAGTCTTGAGTTGAGTAGTATGTGTAAGTGGATATCGAGGAAAGGGATATTTTGTGTATGCCTTTTTGGATTTGATGTTTTTTATTATGGTTTTAAAATCCTAATTGTTAATTATGATTTGGTGTTTGAGTAATAAGTGGTGAATATTTCAATCATGTCTATGTTTCTTCTTAATTGCAATTTTGGGAACAGAAAATAAAAGGCATAACAATTTAAGGGACAAAAAATAACATTATATGAGATGGTTACGTTTTATATGAGATGGGGATTTTTATACATTATTATTGTAAAACATCTTGCTCATGGGTTTCCTTCATGTTTTGCTGAATGGTCCAAAAGTGTAATTGTAGTATCACAATTTGTAGCACACTCAATTTTTAGTGATGTCTAGTATATGGGTATGACACATTGTGTAACGAAGCATAAGAGTTTTGTTAAACAAGTTCGTGGACAAAAAAAATTATCACCGTACCATCGACAATGACTTATTTTTTTTAAGATGGATCTATATTTCTTTGTGCACAAAATTTACACGACAAGTATTTTGTTTTACATAAAGTTGAGTCATTTTTAATTGTTTATATGGCATTGAAGTTTGTTACATTAGCTTATGGATTTGTTTTCCAATTTTAATTTCATTTTACAAGCATCAATATTTGGATGCGGTGTTCATTGTCCATATATGCTAAAGGTACTTCTTTTTTATGTATATTTTACATTGACATAGATTTTACATTATCCACTCTCATTGGGTCTGGAGTATTAAAGTTACGTCTCCTCTCATACAATTTTCTATTGTAATAATTTGGAATTTTCCCTTCTACTATAATAATTTGGATTAAACAACTATGTAAATTAAATTATTTAGATCCGTAAGTCTAGAATTATGGTTTCATCACAACTTTATTCAAATAAGTCATAAATACCCCCTGATGATCTAGCTCCTAATTATTGTTGTATTAGTTTAAAAAATATTGTTAATTTGTTCATTATGACACCTTTTTGCACACCTAATTGCTTAGCTGACACAAAATTGACATTGGGATCACATCCAACCCTCTTGCTCTGTAATGGGCAAATAATGAAATGAGGGTGGCATCGATGAATAATGTTGATCATTGCACTGAATGTCTTCAGCTTCGAGATATGGCATGATGTACAAGTAGTCGGTGGTGTACACAACTTTATGATTTATTATAGTCATTCTAACTTGAGGAGGAAAAACACCATGCTATGGATAATTTATGTCTTTCACATAATATTTTTGTTTACTTTCACTTAAATGATTCTTAGGTTTACATTCTTTTAATTCTTAATATTGTTTATTTATTTTTAAACGTATTGGTTCAATTTTTACGAATTGAGATAAATCGATGATAAGGGAATTTTGACCAAATTTTCTAAATTCTTTACACTTATTTGTGATGTAAAAAAAACTTTTTGCCTTAAATTTTACACGATTCAGTTCTTTGGAAAAAATATTCCGTTCCTACAGGCATGGGCATTCCGCTAGTGTGTGTGTGTGTGTGTGTGTGTGTGTATATATATATATATATATATATATATATATATATATATATATATATATATATAAGCTTTCATTATTGTCAAAACACGTGTCAGGGAAATTTAATCATGCATAAAGTTCATCATATAAATGTGCTGAAGGAAGTAATAAAGTTTCTTAAAAGACTACCTTGAGGTTGCAGCACCAAATAGTTAGCCACCTTTTTGTAGTGTCCAACAATACAATGAAGTTTGCTCTAGGCACAAAATTGTAAAAACTTACCAACTGTCAAATGAATCTATTTACCATACCGAATTGAAGAGAGAGATAAAAAATTTGTTCTTGAAGGAGATCATAAGAGGCTAAAGTAGTTTTAAGTCCAAGTTCCATTTTCAGCTATATGGAAGTTAAAAAATGTGTCTGGCCAATTTCACCATTAACAAGATCACCATAACAAATCACTGTCTAATTTGGTAAAGCGTGACGATATACTAGACATTGTGGGTCATCCACAGATAGATTGAGATGTAGGATTTCATCGTCGTATAGGCCTAGGATGTTGGATCATATTAGAAAAATGTTAATTTCTTCTTCTTTTTGTTACCCCCATCACAACCTTTTATCTGTTTTGTATCAACTCCAGATGTAACTTGACCAGTTTGCCAATGTTTAAGAAGATATGACCAAAATGTCACCTTACGAAGCTTATTTAATCAGATTTGGCCAACTATTGAACTGCTTATTAGACTCAATTTTGGCCAGTAATATTCGAATTAACTTGGCCATAAAAAACGATTAGTTTACACTCATTTTTGTCACCCCCATAGCATCCTTTCATTTGTTTTGTATCAAATGGCTCGACTGAGATGCCAATTTTCAGAACTTGCAACTAGGATATCACTTAGTTAAGCCTGCTTAGTCATATTCGCAAGATTTTGAACCACTATCTGGCTCAGTTTGGCCATTATTGAATTTAGTCAACTCGGCATAATCTGAGTTGACTTGGCCATTGCCCACAGATCATGATATGTCGTGAAGGCCAACAATCCATCCAATTAATTCTCAACCCTAGTTACTAAAACCCATGGAACTTATAAACAGTAACAATTCGCGTTTATGGCACCATCCATAACCATAATGCAGGAACAAAACCTTAACAACCACTAAAATCATCATTTTTGCTAAGCAAATAATGTATTTACCAATAATGTAAAATCAATAAACATGTATGAGTATTAGAATCATTGAAATAGTACAAAATACAACATTAACTCTACTATTATTATTTTTCCATTTTGGGGTTTTTTTTCATTATTAGTCCATTTGTAATGAATGCACCATTATGAAATTGGGGTCCAAAGTTATCCATATAATGGGTTGGGGTTCAAAAGCGTTAAAAATACATTTATGATCCTTTTTAATGATCTTTTATTATTTTTTTTTAGTATTTATGACACTATTGATCCGAAACTCTTTTTATACTAATATATGTTTTCTAATAGGCTCTATATGGATTTCGCGAGGAAAAAGAAACATAACTTTTTATAACAAGTTGGGGTTTAGAAGAAAGGAAAATTGTATGCATGAATTAAACTGAGCCTTATTTTGACATTAAATATGTAATCTTAAAGCTAAAACAACGCACCCCCATAGTTCTATAGCTAAATTTCTACGTTAAACTAAATACCAATGCATATCCAGTGATTAATCGTCACACACACACACACACACACACACACACACACACATATATATATATATATATATATATATATATATATATATAGGAAAGGGCACAACCGTATATGATAAACTCATGATACTGCTCATGTTGACAATACTTATATACAGACAAAAAACTATCATTACATGTCTCCAAATTTCATGATAAATGGGCATTAAAATAACGCATGCAAAATAACTTATTTATACATACAAAATTTCTAGATTTGAAGAACTGATTTTGCAAAACAACTCTATAATATCAATATATGAAAAAAGAGTTATATAATTCAACATTAACAATTATGTTACCAAAGAATCTCATCTTCAACAGCATTTCCCAGTCATCTGTTCAAATTCTGCACAAAATGATCAGGCAAATTTAAAGTCACGTAATTTCTCCCTCATTCATAGTGGAAGATTCAATAATTAGTAGAATATTGTGTCACTCATCTACATTAGGCTTAACGTTCTTTAATCCCATGCTTAGCATAATGACTACACCCAAGATGTCAGTTTAGGACCCAGATTGACACATCGAAAATTCAATACTGCTTAGTAACAAACATGTTTTACCAAAAAATGTAGAGAAAATAACTAATGACATCTTGTAGCTATTATCTCCTTAAAACTCAATGAGCTTTATTAGACACATAAATGTTGAGTAATAAAATGTTACTCAAATGTAAATTTCTAGAGATTTAACTTTCGAATAAGTCAAACTATATATTGATAATTTGATTGACCAAATAGAGTCGGCAAAAATTAAAGACTATAAAATCAATCTATGGTAATTTCATCAACCATCCTATTCTTACATATATTACTAAGAAAATTCTGAACTATTTCATTATTAGTAATTTTTCTAGAAATTTTACCATTCCTAGATGCTGAAATTTTATCGACTTTAGCGTTCTTTTCGGTTATTTTTTCAAAGGAGTTAGATCAAGATCATATTCTTATTCGTTTAAACGGTAATGAAGACTTTCGTGGAACATGGACGCACACTTGGGGGAAATTAGTCAACTACATAAATATGCATGTTTCCATTTTCTTTCTACTATCATCATCAAACTCCAAAAGAAGCATAAAATAAAACCTCAAAGACTAAAATATTGGTCAAATGTTGTATCTATGCCAGAAATTGTATGTAACTTTTTATTAATAAAACATTAATAGTGTTCAATTAATATGTACAAGTGAATAACAGTTCAAAAAATTGCTTTTAGAACAACTCGTGGATAAGGATATAAACAAACAAAGCAATCAAGGACTGGTTAACCAATGTAAAATCTCCTCTTAAACCAATTTCTTAAAATATAATGAAATGATATTTAATACTAACTAGAAATTATACAATTTAAGTTCGTTAATGGGAAAAAATCAAGTGTATTTCCCTTAAATGATGTACCAAATTTGTTCTAATTGTGGGAAATATGTTGTGAATTTCTTCAAATTGTTCTTTCCCTTTGGATGATCGGACCTGGATTTATAACCGATAGAAAATGAGATTATATGTAAAGCTAACATCCAACAAGCCATTAGAGTAGATAACATCGATGAATTGAAATATGAAGCTTCTACAAGGGTAAAACATTTAAAAAATACCAACTCGGACAATTCTCCCTTGATGATTTTTCTCAATGCATAAGTTTTAGAAAAAAATTAAAACCATTTAAAATTTAAAAGAAAATTAATCCAAAAATTAGCCCTAATCAGACCATTCAGTCTCATAAGTTTTTTCAACTCTATAAATCATTTCAATAAATGGATTTGGCCTTAATAACCCCCTTAAGTTACTAATATATACAACTTCCCTTCATAATCAATTAGTAATTAATGTATTTTTCACTTTGGTTAATCTCCAACAGACACCATAAAGCTGATATATTAAAATGGAGGCGGTGAGAAAATCCTCTTCTCCATTGCCTACTAGAGATATCCAACGGACACATCCCAACACCCCATAACAAAAACCATGAAATAAATAGCAAACTACTCGAAATGTCTATGTTATCTACACCTATCAATCTTCAGGTTCAACTCTTATAGTCAAAATATAATTTAAACACCTCACCCTACCCTTAATAGAAAAGCTTGAAGATCGAACGCATTAACAACATAAAACAGAAGCTACTTGGGGTGTATGTAAATAACTGGGATTAGGATAAAACATTTTAGAAATTGGTAATATTGTAATTAAAAAACATATGAAAAACAAACTTTTAATGTTTAGGGGAATGTGAATTATTGACTTCAAAAACTGGCCAACAACCACACGTGCATAGTTCATTTTTTTCAAGTTTTTTCTTCTGTCTCTCAATTTTTACTTTATTATTGATATTTTGATAAGAGTCGAGTCCTATCAATTCGGTCGGCAACTCAGAACATGACTTGTAAATTTTCGTTGTTTTAATTAAAGTTTTGTATTGACAAAAAAAAAACTTAGTGGTCACAAAATAAATAAAGGATCAAATACCAAAAAGTCCATCGAATATTTTTATATACACATTTAGTCCACGCCTTTTATTTTGTACTAAAAAGTCCCTTAAACACTCATTTAACTAATATTCTCCTATTTTTAATGGTTCGCGCCAGCGGCATGGTGAAGGACTTTTTGGAGCAAAATAAAAAGGCTTGGACTAAACATGTATAAAAAATGTTCGAGGGGCTATTTGGTATGTACCCCAATAATAAAGACACAGTTGAGTTTTGAATATCATCTTCTTCTTTTTTTTCTAATTGAACATCCATTTAGTTCCTTGGGCACCAATTTTAGATATTGACTGAGATGGACGAAGTTGGGTCATCAATAATTTACAAGTACAAATATAATGCAAGGCAAAACAACTAAAGATAAATATCTCAAAGGAGAAAATTAAATAGTCATATTTTTATTTTATCTTCTTTTTCTTGAAGACTTGAAAAACTGCCCCTTATATTCTCATTTGTATTCCATTTATAGCTTTGAATAGTTTCCTGTTAAAATAAAATTAGCTCTCATCATTAACATCGAATTTGCAATAATTGTTCATTTTTATTGAGTGATATTTTAAGAGGAAAGTATCCTTAGGTCCTTCACAAACAAACTTTAAACACAAAAAGAATTTTGACAAAATTTTAAACACTTAATTGGCCTTCAAATAGTTTGATCCAAATGAACCCCAATAGAGTTATTCAAAGAGTCAACTTTATTCCCACTAGATAATTACCGAAAAATAAAATGAAGCAATGGGTCTCTTAAACTCTTCATCAAGACTAAATGTCTTTCCAGCTTTATCAAATAAATGTCACATAAAAATACACACACGGGTTAAATAAAAAAAAAAAAATTCCTTCTTCTCAATAATCTATATGTAATTAATATATAACTAATATGTGGAAGTAACAAAAAATCTTTTGATTTTAACATCATTAAAAGTTGCCCATCTTAGCTCTATATAACTCGTAAAAATAATTTGATCGAATTTCAATATTCGGCATACTAAGGATATTCACAAGATTACACCCACACCTAAACTTAGTTGCTTCCCCTGATTTTCTGGAAGACTACCTACCCATTTGCGCAGCCTACCAACAGTATTCTCATTTGAATTAGTCCAGCGGATATCTGTGCATATCTTTATTGTTAGCTTATTTCTTGGTTATAGTAGTTAATCTTTGTATATATATCACCTGTAGTGCGCGTAAGAAACTCAATGAGAACAATAACTTTCTCTGTTCTACATTCCTTTTCATATTTCTTTACAGTTCTGCAAATTCATTTAAAGAGTTTTATAACTCTTAAAAGTTAAAAATCTTTACGGCATTCTAAGAGTCATTTCATGTTAAGAGAAAAAAAACTCTTCACCTCATCTAATTAATATACCAAAAATCCTTGGTTTCCTTCCTTTAATGCCAATATGTCTCTTAGCTTCCCTAATGACATAACGTTTGCTCAAATTTTCAGCCTTCCTTTCTTTGTTCTATGCTCCTTTTCATATTTCTTTACTACAAATTCATTTAGAGTGCATCTATTCCCACTTCAAAACACCCTAACCCCGCTCCACATTTATATTAAAGGACTATAATACCCACCAAAACCCACAATTTCTTTATATGTAATATATATGTATAAAAAATGGTTTCTTTGCTTATTTAAAAAAAGATTTACAAAAAATAAAAATTGATTATTATTGAAAATTGTTTATAAAAAAATAATAAGCATTTTTTCTATTAAAACTGGTTAAACTTTTTATAACTCTTCAAAAAAACCATTTCAACTGTTTTAAAAAGAAAATTAGTTGTGATTTTTAAAACAATGTTCTGTGTTATACAAAAATATATTTTTTACAAGATAAACTTTTGTAACTGTTAAAAATATATCTTCTATATAAAAAACTTAACATTTTATTTGAATTTATTTTATAAAAAAATTTCGACTGTTTTCTATGGATATAGATAAAATACTACAAAAACTGTAAAAAAAAGTTTATTTTTGTACAAAACTGTCATGTTTTCTTTAAAAAATATTTCAACTCTTTTCGTAAAAAAAATATCTCAACTGTATTTTTTTTAAATCAACCGTTGCTTTTTAAAATTGTTTATAAAAACTAAAATAATGTTCTATATGATGTAAAAAAACTGTTTTTACAAAAATAATTTGGTTTAACTGTTAAAAGTCCGACTTTTAGATAAAAATAAATTGAACATTTTATTTAAAAATACTTTATAAAAAAATTAACACTATTTCTACGAATATAAATAAATCATTAGAAAAATAGTTAAACTGTTTTGTTGTCTATTTTTATTGAAAAAAGTTTTACCTATTTATTTAACACTGTTTATATAAAAGAAATATTTTTATTTATGTTTATATTTATATTTTATTTAACACTGTTTATATAAAAGACACATATGTAACAGTTTATTTTGGTAAAATCTGTTTTTTTATATTATATAGAACATTATTTTAGTTTTTATAAACAGTCGTTAAAAACAAGAGTTGATTTTAAAAAACAGCAGTTGAGATATTTTTTAATGAAAAGAGATGAAATATTTTTTTTAAGGAAAAGAGGGTTGTTTTGTATATAAAAAAAATTCCAGGTTGTTTTGTATTTTATCTTTATTAATAGAAAAGAGTATTAATTTTTGTTTTAAGATAACTTAAAATAAAATCTACAGTTTTTTTATATAGAGTTAAAAAAGTTTATTTTGTACAAAAAATAACATTTTATATTATACAGATCATTGTTTTAAAAATCAAAGCTATTTTTTTTTTTAAACAGTTGAGAGGTGTTTTTGAAGTGTTATAAATAGTTTATCCAGTTTTTATACAAAAAAATGCTTATTACTTATTTAAAAACAATTTTCTACTATTTTTATTTTTTATAAATCTTTTTTTAGTAAACAAAGAATCTATTTTTTTACACATATATACATATAAAAAAATTGTGGGGTTTGAGGGTATTATTGTCTTTTAATGTAAAGGTGGAGTGGGGTTAAATTTTTTTGGAGTGGGGATAGAGGGACTCTTCATTTAAAGAGTTTTATAACTCTTAAAAGTTAAAACTCTTTACGGCATTCTAAGAGTCATTTCATGTGAGGAGAAAAAAAACTCTTCACCTCACCTAATTAATATAAGAAAAATCCTTGGTTTCCTTCCTTTAATGCCATTATGTCTCCTAGCTTCCCCAATGACATAACGTTTGCTCAAATTTTCACTATATATACTAAACAAATTTTAGCAAAAGGCACCTTCACGCCAACCATATCTCTGTCACTCCATTTTTTATCAAAAAAGATGTCTTCCGTTTTGAAGCTTGTTCTCACTTTGTTTGTAGCCTCTCTCGTGGGGTCCATGGTCATGGCACGGCCAATGACCGCGAGCTCAACCCTAGCGGCTCGGCTAAAGCTAGGCGGACTGGGTGCATCAATTTGTTGGGACACATTGTTTCAACTTCAATCGTGTTCGAGCAAGCTAATTCTTTTTTTCATGAACGGAGAGATAAATATCGGGGCGGGATGCTGCAACGCAATTTGAACCATTCAACACGATTGCTGGCCCACGTTTCTCGAATCCATCGGATTTACGGCCGAAGAAGGGAACATCCTATTTGGCTTTTGTGATAAATCCAAGAAGAACATATCTACCACGTCCTATCATTTGGTCCCATAGTTTGTTGTCAATTTTATAATAAATGGGAGTTTTATTAATGAATAAATGCGATTATCTTTGATCTCCAGTTTCATATTCCTAGGGGTGTAACTCGTCTAAAGTGTTTGAATGCATGTTATATTTTGAAGTATGTGACATTTGTGTGATTGATGTTGTCTTATCAATCTTTCATAAGATGAACGGTTAAAGTGAAACGGAAATCTCATTTTAATTTTTAATTTTTGCAACACGAATAATTATAGCCCGGTAAATGATACTCAAAACTCAAATAAAATTACACTTGTAGTAAACCTCGAAAAACTCAAAATTTCTAAGATGTGTAATTACATAAATGTGTTTGTTATTTAATTGTGTTTAATTTAACAATTTTTTTTTTGCTTTTAAGATGTATAGTGGTGAATGTTCCCTTTGTCTATTGTATAACTGATTTTTCAATAATATACACGTGAAATTTTGTAATACATGCATGGATATTTTGAATGTTTATACAACTTTTTTGTAATTTATATGTCAAATTTTATAATGTGTAAATAAAGATATATAATGTAAATGTGTTAGATTTGTGTACACCGTGGCATGTAAGATATACCCATTACCAAAAAATGAGTTAAAGACAATCTCATTGACCACAAACTAAATTGAGGGACTCTAAAAAAATTGTTAAGTTATTCGGTACATTTAGTGGTTATTTGAAAAATAAAAACTAGAATTTCGTTTCTCGGACATTAACAACATAAAACAGAAGCTACTTGGGGTGTATGTAAATAACTGGGATTAGGATAAAACATTTTAGAAATTGGTAATATTATAATTAAAAAACATATCAAAAACAAACTTTTAATGTTTAGGGGAATGTGAATTATTGACTTCAAAAACTGGCCAGCAACCACACGTGCATAGTTCATTTTTTTTTCAAGTTTTTTCTTCTGTCTCTCAATTTTTTCTTTATTGTTTATATTTTGATAAGAGTCGAGTCCTATCAATTCGGTCGGCAACTCAGAACATCACTTGTAAATTTCCGTTGTTTTAATTAAAGTTTTGTATTGACAAAAAAAAACTTAGTGGTCACAAAATAAATAACGGATCAAATACCAAAATGTCCATTGAATATTTTTATATACACATTTAGTCCACGCCTTTTATTTTGTACTAAAAAGTCCCTTAAACACTCATTTAACTAATATTATCCTATTTTTAATGGTTCGCGGCAGCGGCATGGTGAAGGACTTTTTGGAGCAAAATAAAAAGGCTTGGACTAAACATGTATAAAAAATGTTCGTGGGGCTATTTGGTATACACCCCAATAATAAAGACACGGTTGAGTTTTGAATATCATCTTCTTCTTTTTTTTCTAATTGAACATCCATTTAGTTCCTTGGGCACCAATTTTAGATATTGACTGAGATGGCCGAAGTTAGGTCATCAATAATTTACAAGTACAAATATAATGCAAGGCAAAACAAATAAAGATAAATATGTCAAAGGAGAAAATAATATATCTATTTTTATTTTATCTTGTTTTTCTTTAAGACTTGAAAAACTTCCCCTTATATTCTCATTTGTATTCCATTTATAGCTTTGAATAGTTTCCTGTTAAAATAAAATTAGCTCTCATCATTAACATCAAATTTGCAATAATTGTTCGTTTTTATTGAGTGATATTTTTATGAGGAAAGTATCCTTAGGTCCTTCACAAACAAACTTTAAACACAAAAGGAATTTTGACAAAATTTTAAACACTTAAAAGTTAATTGGCCTTCAGATAGTTTGATCCAAATGAACCCTAATAGAGTTATTCAAAGAGTCAACTTTATTCCCACTAGATAATTATCAAAAAATAAAATGAAGCAATGGGTCTCTTAAACTCTTCATCAAGACTAAATGTCTTTCCAGCTTTATCAAACAAATGTCCCATAAAAATACACACACGGATTAAATAAAAAAAATGTTTTTTTCCTTCTTCTCAATAATCTATATGTAATTAATATATAAGTAATATGTGGAAGTAACGAACAATATTTTGATTTTAAAATCATTAAAAGTTGCCCATCTTAGCTCTATATAACTCGTAAAAATAATTTGATCTAATTTCAATATTCGGCATATTAAGGATATCCACAAGATAACACCCACACCTAAACTTAGCTGCTTCCCCTAATTTTCTGGAAGACTACCTACCCATTTACGCAGCCAACCAACAGTATTCTCATTTGAATTAGTCTAGCGGATATCTGTGCATATCTTTATTGTTAGCTTATTTCTTGGTTATAGTAGTTAACCTTTGTATATATATCACCTGTAGCGCGCGTAAGAAACTCAATGAGAACAATACCTTTCTCTGTTCTACATTCCTTTTCATATTTCTTTACAGTTCTGCAAATTCATTTAAAGAGTTTTATAACTCTTAAAAGTTAAAAATCTTTACGGCATTCTAAGAGTCATTTCATGTTAAGAGAAAAAAAACTCTTCACCTCATCTAATTAATATACCAAAAATCCTTGGTTTCCTTCCTTTAATGCCAATATGTCTCTTAGCTTCCCTAATGACATAACGTTTGATCAAATTTTCATCCTTCCTTTCTTTGTTCTATGCTCCTTTTCATATTTCTTTACTGCAAATTCATTTACAGTGCATCTATTCCCACTTCAAAACACCCTAACCTCGCTCCACATTTATATTAAAGGAGTATAATACCCCCCCAAAACCCACAATTTCTTTATATGTAATATATATGTATAACAAATGGTTTCTTTGCTTATTTAAAAAAAGATTTACAAAAAATAAAAACTGTTTATTATTGAAAATTGTTTTTAAAAAAATAATAAGCATTTTTTCTATTAAAACTAGTTAAACTTTTTATAACTCTTTAAAAAAACCATTTCAACTGTTTTAAAAAGAAAATTAGTTGTGATTTTTAAAACAATGTTCTGTGTTATACAAAAATATACTTTTTACAAGATAAACTTTTGTAACTGTTAAAGATATATCTTCTATATAAAAAAAACTTCACATTTTATTTGAATTTATTTTATAAAAAAATTTCGACTGTTTTCTATGAATATAGATAAAATACTACAAAAACTGTAAAAAAAAAAGTTTATTTTTGTACAAAACTGTCCTGTTTTCTTTAAAAAAAAAATTCAAATCTTTTCCTAAAAAAAATATCTTAACTGTATTTTTTTTAAATCAACCGTTTCTTTTTAAAATTGTTTATAAAAACTATAATAATGTTCTATATGATGTAAAAAAACTGTTTTTACAAAAATAATTTGGTTTAACTGTTAAATGTCCGACTTTTATACAAAAATAAATCGAACATTTTATTTAAAAATACTTTATAAAAAAATTAACACTATTTCTACGAATATAAATAAATCATTAGAAAAACAGTTAAACTGTTTTGTTGTCTATTTTTATTGAAAACAGTTTTACCTATTTATTTAACACTGTTTATATAAAAGACAGATTTTTAATTATGTTTATATTTATATTTTATTTAACACTGTTTATATTAAAGACACATATGTAACAGTTTATTTTGGTAAAATCTGTTTTTTTATGTTATATAGAACATTATTTTAGTTTTCATAAACAGTCGTTAAAAACAAGAGTTGATTTTAAAAAACAACAGTTGAGATATTTTTTAATGAAAAGAGATGAAATATTTTTTTTAAGGAAAACAGGGCTGTTTTGTATAAAAAAAAACTTTTTTTCCAGGTTGTGTAGTATTTTATCTTTATTAATAGAAAAGAGTATTAATTTTTTTTTAAGATAACTTAAAATAAAATGTTTAGTTTTTTTTATATAGAGTTAAAAAAAGTTTATTTTGTACAAAAAAAACATTTTATATTATACAGATCATTGTTTCAAAACTCAAAGCTATTTGTTTTTAAACAGTTGAGAGGTGTTTTTAAAGAGTTATAAAAAGTTTATCGAGTTTTTATACAAAAAAATGCTTATTACTTATTTAAAAACAATTTTCTACTGTTTTTATTTTTTATAAATCTTTTTTTAGTAAGCAAAGAAACTATTTTTTTACACGTATATACATATAAAAAAATTGTGGGGTTTGAGGGTATTGTAGTCTTTTAATGTAAAGGTGGAGTGGGGTTAAATTTTTTTGGAGTGGGGATAGAGGGACTCTTCATTTAAAGAGTTTTATTACTCTTAAAAGTTAAAACTCTTTACGTCGTTCTAAGAGTCGTTTCTTGTGAAGAGAAAAAAAATGCTTCACCTCACCTAATTAATATAAGAAAAATCCTTGGTTTCCTTCCTTTAATGCCATTATGTCTCTTAGCTTCCCTAATGACATAACGTTTGCTCAAGTTTTCACTATATATACTAAACAAATTTCAGCAAAGGCACCTTCACACCAACCATATCTCTGTCCCTCCATTTTTTATCAAAAAAGATGTCTTCTGGTTTGAAGCTTGTTCTCGCTTTGTTTGTAGCCTCTCTCCTGGGGTCCATGATCATGGCACGGCCAATGACCGCGAGCTCAACCCTAGCGGCTCGGCTAAAGCTAGGCGGACTGGGTGCATCAATTTGTTGGGACACATTGTTTCAACTTCAATCGTGTTCGAGCGAGCTAATTCTTTTTTTCATGAACGGAGAGACAAATATCGGGGCGGGATGCTGCAACGCAATTCGAACCATTCAACGCGATTGCTGGCCCACGTTGCTCGAGTCCATCGGATTCACGGTCGAAGAAGGGAACATCCTATTTGGCTTTTGTGATAAATCCAAGAAGAACATATCTACCACGTCCTATCATTTGGTCCCATAGTTTGATGTCAATTTTATAATAAATGGGAGTTTTATTAATGAATAAATGAGATTATCTTTGATCTCCAGTTTCATATTCCTAGCGGTGTAACTCGTCTAAAGTGTTCGAATGCATGTTATGTTTTGAAGTATGTGACATTTTTGTGATTGATGTTGTCTTATCAATCTTTCATAAGATGAACGGTTAAAGTGAAACGGAAATCTCATTTTAATTTTTAATTTTTGCAACAAGAATAATTATAGCTCGGTAATTGATACTCAAAACTCAACTAAAATTACACTTGTAGTAAACCCCGAAAAATCTCAAAATTTCTAAGATGTGTAATTACATAAATGTGTTTGTTATTTAATTGTGTTTAACTTAACAATTTTTTTTTTTTTGCTTTTAAGATGTGTAGTGGTGAATGTTCCCTTTGTCTATTGTATAACTGATTTTTCAATAATATACACGTGAAATTTTGTAATACATGCATGGATATTTTGAATGTTTATACAACTTTTTTGTAATTTATATGTCAAATTTTATAATGTGTAAATAAAGATATATAATGTAAATGTGTTAGATTTGTGTACACCGTGGCATGTAAGATATACCCATTACCAAAAAATGAGTTAAAGACAATGTTATTGACCACAAACTAAATTGAGGGACTCTAAAAAAATTGTTAAGTTATTCGGTACATTTAGTGGTTATTTGAAAAATAAAAACTAGAATTTCGTTTCTCGGACATTAACAACATAAAACAGAAGCTACTTGGGGTGTATGTAAATAACTGGGATTAGGATAAAACATTTTAGAAATTGGTAATATTGTAATTAAAAAACATATCAAAATCAAACTTTTAATGTTTAGGGGAATGTGAATTATTGACTTCAAAAACTGGCCAGCAACCACACGTGCATAGTTCATTTTTTTTTTTCAAGTTTTTTCTTCTGTCTCTCAATTTTTACATTATTGTTTATATTTTGATAAGAGTCGAGTCCTATCAATTCGGTCGGCAACTCAGAACATCACTTGTAAATTTTCGTTGTTTTAATTAATGTTTTGTATTGACAAAAAAAAACTTAGTGGTCACAAAATAAATAACGGATCAAATACCAAAATGTCCATTGAATATTTTTATATACACATTTAGTCCACGCCTTTTATTTTGTACTAAAAAGTCCCTTAAACATTCATTTAACTAATATTCTCCTATTTTTAATGGTTCGCGGAAGCGGCATGGTGAAGGACTTTTTGGAGCAAAATAAAAAGGCTTGGACTAAACATGTATAAAAAATGTTCGTGGGGCTATTTGGTATACACCCCAATAATAAAGACACGGTTGAGTTTTGAATATCATCTTCTTCTTTTTTTTCTAATTGAACATCCATTTAGTTCCTTGGGCACCAATTTTAGATATTGACTGAGATGGCCGAAGTTGGGTCATCAATAATTTACAAGTGCAAATATAATGCAAGGCAAAAAAAAATAAAGATAAATATGTCAAAGGAGAAAATAATATATCTATATTAATTTTATCTTCTTTTTCTTGAAGACTTGAAAAACTGCCCCTTATATTCTCATTTGTATTCCATTTATAGCTTTGAATAGTTTCCTGTTAAAATAAAATTAGCTCTCATCATTAATATCAAATTTGCAATAATTGTTCGTTTTTATTGAGTGATATTTTTATGAGGAAATTATCCTTAGGTCCTTCACAAACAAACTTTAAACACAAAAGTAATTTTGAAAAAATTTTAAACACTTAAAAGTTAATTGGCCTTCAGATAGTTTGATCCAAATGAACCCTAATTGAGTTATTCAAAGAGTCAACTTTATTCCCACTAGATAATTACCGAAAAATAAAATGAAGTAATGGGTCTCTTAAACTCTTCATCAAGACTAAATGTCTTTCCAGCTTTATCAAACAAATGTCACATAAAAATACACACACGGATTAAATAAAATAAATGATTTTTTCCTTCTTCTCAATAATCTATATGTAATTAATATATAAGTAATATGTGGAAGTAACAAACAATATTTTGATTTTAAAATCATTAAAAGTTGCCCATCTTAGCTCTATATAACTCGTAAAAATAATTTGATCTAATTTCAATATTCGGCATATTAAGGATATCCACAAGATAACAGCCACACCTAAACTTAGCTGCTTCCCCTAATTTTCTGGAAGACTACCTACCCATTTGCGCAGCCTACCAACAGTATTCTCATTTGAATTAGTCTAGCGGATATCTGTGCATATCTTTATTGTTAGCTTATTTCTTGGTTATAGTAGTTAACCTTTGTATATATATCACCTGTAGCGCGCGTGAGAAACTCAATGAGAACAATATCTTTCTCTGTTCTACATTCCTTTTCATATTTCTTTACAGTTCTGCAAATTCATTTAAAGAGTTTTATAACTCTTAAAAGTTAAAAATCTTTACGGCATTCTAAGAGTCATTTCATGTTAAGAGAAAAAAAACTCTTCACCTCATCTAATTAATATACCAAAAATCCTTGGTTTCCTTCCTTTAATGCCAATATGTCTCTTAGCTTCCCTAATGACATAACGTGTGCTCAAATTTTCATCCTTCCTTTCTTTGTTCTATGCTCCTTTTCATATTTCTTTACTGGAAATTCATTTACAGTGCATCTATTCCCACTTCAAAACACCATAACCTCGCTCCACATTTATATTAAAGGACTATAATACCCCCCCAAAACCCACAATTTCTTTATATGTAATATATATGTATAAAAAATGGTTTCTTTGGTTATTTAAAAAAAGATTTACAAAAAATAAAAACTGTTTATTATTGAAAATTGTTTTTAAAAAAATAATAAGCATTTTTTCTATTAAAACTGGTTAAACTTTTTATAACTCTTTAAAAAAACCATTTCAACTGTTTTAAAAAGAAAATTAGTTGTGATTTTTAAAACAATGCTCTGTGTTATACAAAAATATATTTTTTACAAGATAAACTTTTGTAACTGTTAAAAATATATCCTCTATATAAAAAAAACTTCACATTTTATTTGAATTTATTTTGTAAAAAAATTTCGACTGTTTTCTATGAATATAGATAAAATACTACAAAAGCTGTAAAAAAAAAGTTTATTTTTGTACAAAACTGTCCTGTTTTCTTTAAAAAAAAATTCAAATCTTTTCGTAAAAAAAATATCTTAACTGTATTTTTTTTAAATCAACCGTTTCTTTTTTAAATTGTTTATAAAAACTATAATAATGTTCTATATGATGTAAAAAAACTATTTTTACAAAAATAATTTGGTTTAACTGTTAAATGTCCGACTTTTATACAAAAATAAATCGAACATTTTATTTAAAAATACTTTATAAAAAAATTAACACTATTTCTACGAATATAAATAAATCATTAGAAACACAGTTAAACTGTTTTGTTGTCTATTTTTATTGAAAACAGTTTTACCTATTTATTTAACACTGTTTATATAAAAGACAGATTTTTATTTATGTTTATATTTATATTTTATTTAACACTGTTTATATAAAAGACACATATGTAACAGTTTATTTTGGTAAAATCTGTTTTTTTATATTATATAGAACATTATTTTAGTTTTTATAAACAGTCGTTAAAAACAAGAGTTGATTTTAAAAAACAACAGTTGAGATATTTTTTAATGAAAAGAGATGAAATATTTTTTTTAAGGAAAACAGGGCGGTTTTGTATAAAAAAAACTTTTTTCCAGGTTGTGTAGTATTTTATCTTCATTAATAGAAAAGAATATTAATTTTTTTTAAGATAACTTAAAATAAAATGTATAGTTTTTTTTATATACAGTTAAAAAAAGTTTATTTTGTACAAGAAAAACATTTTATATTATACAGATCATTGTTTCAAAACTCAAAGCTATTTTTTTTTAAACAGTTGAGAGGTGTTTTTAAAGAGTTATAAAAAGTTTATCGAGTTTTTATACAAAAAAATGCTTATTACTTATTTAAAAACAATTTTCTACTGTTTTTATTTTTTATAAATCTTTTTTTAGTAAGCAAAGAAACTATTTTTTTACACGTATATACATATAAAAAAATTGTGGGGTTTGAGGGTATTGTAGTCTTTTAATGTAAAGGTGGAGTGGGGTTAAATTTTTTTGGAGTGGGGATAGAGGGACTCTTCATTTAAAGAGTTTTATAACTCTTAAAAGTTAAAACTCTTTACGTCGTTCTAAGAGTCGTTTCTTGTGAAGAGAAAAAAAACGCTTCACCTCACCTAATTAATATAAGAAAAATCCTTGGTTTCCTTCCTTTAATGCCATTATGTCTCTTAGCTTCCCTAATGACATAACGTTTGATCAAATTTTCACTATATATACTAAACAAATTTCAGCAAAGGCACCTTCACACCAACCATATCTCTGTCACTCCATTTTTTATCAAAAAAGATGTCTTACGGTTTGAAGCTTGTTCTCGCTTTATTTGTAGCCTCTCTCCTGGGGTCCATGATCATGGCACGGCCAATGACCGCGAGCTCAACCCTAGCGGCTCGGCTAAAGCTAGGCGGACTGGGTGCATCAATTTGTTGGGACACAGTGTTTCAACTTCAATCGTGTTCGAGCGAGCTAATTCTTTTTTTCATGAACGGAGAGACAAATATCGGGGAGGGATGCTGCAACGCAATTCGAACCATTCAACGCGATTGCTGGCCCACGTTGCTCGAGTCCATCGGATTCACGGCGGAAGAAGGGAATATCCTATTTGGCTTTTGTGATAAATCCAAGAAGAACATATCTACCACGTCCTATCATTTGGTCCCATAGTTTGATCTCAATTTTATAATAAATGGGAGTTTTCTTAATGAATAAATGAGATTATCTTTGATCTCCAGTTTCATATTCCTAGGGGTGTAACTCGTCTAAAGTGTTTGAATGCATGTTATGTTTTGAAGTATGTGACAGTTGTGTGATTAATGTTGTCTTATCAATCTTTCATAAGATGAATGGTTAAAGTGAAACGGAAATCTCATTTTAATTTTTAATTTTTTCAACAAGAATAATTATAGCTCGATAAATGATACACAAAACTCAACTAAAATTACACTTGCAGTAAACCCCGGAAAATCTCAAAATTTCTAAGATGTGTAATTACATAAATGTGTTTGTTATTTAATTGTGTTTAATTTAACAATTTTTTTCTTTGCTTTTAAGATATATAGTGGTGCATGTTCCCTTTGTCTATTGTATAACTGATTTTTCAATAATATACACGTGAAATTTTTTAATACATGAATGGATATTTGTAATGTTTATACACCTTTTTTGTAATTTATATGTCAAATTTTATAAAGTGTAAATAAAGATATATAATGTAAATGTGTTAGATTTGTGTACACCGTGGCATGTAAGATATACCCATTACCAAAAAATGAGTTAAAGACAATCTTATTGACCACAAACTAAATTGAGGGACTCTAAAAAAATTCTTAAGTTATTCGGGACAGTTAGTGGTTATTTAAAACATAAAAACTAGAATTTCGTTTCTCGGACATTAACAACAAAAAACAGAAGCTACTTGGGGTGTATGTAAATAACTGGGATTAGGATAAAACATTTTAGAAATTGGTAATATTGTAATTAAAAAACATATCAAAAACAAACTTTTAATATTTAGGGAAATGTGAATTATTGACTTCAAAAATTGGCCAGCAACCACACGTGCATAGTTCATTTTTTTTCAAGTTTTTTCTTCTGTGTCTCAATTTTTACATTATTGTCTATATTTTGATAAGTGTCGAGTCCTATCAATTCGGTCGGCAACTTACAACATCACTTGTAAATTTCCGTTGTTTTAATTAAAGTTTTGTATTGACAAAAAAAAAACTTAGTGGTCACAAAATAAATAAAGGATCAAATAACCAAACGTCCATCGAATATTTTAATATACACATTTAGTCCACGCCTTTTATTTTGTACTAAAAAGTCCTTTAAACACTTATTTAACTAATATTCTCCTATTTTTCATGGTTCGCGCCAGCGGCATGGTGAAGGACTTTTTGGAGCAACATAAAAAGGCTTGGACTAAACATGTATAAAAAATGTTCGAGGGGCTATTTGGTATGTACCCCAATAATAAAGACAGGGTTGAGTTTTGAATATCATCTTCTTCTTCTTTTTCTAATTGAACATCCATTTAGTTCCTTGGGCACCAATTTTAGATATTGACTGAGATGGCCGAAGTTGGGTCATCAATAATTTACAAGTGCAAATATAATGCAAGGCAAAACAAATAAAGATAAATATGTCAAAGGAGAAAATAATATATCTTTTTTTATTTTATCTTCTTTTTCTTGAAGACTTGAAAAACTACCCCTTATATTCTCATTTGTATTCCATTTATAGCTTTGAATAGTTTCCTGTTAAAATAAAATTAGCTCTCATCATTAACATCGAATTTGCAAAAATTGTTCATTTTTATTGAGTGATATTTTTTTGAGGAAAGTAACCTCAGGTCCTTCACAAACAAACTTTAAACACAAAAGGAATTTTGACAAAATTTTAAACACTTAAAAGTTAATTGGCCTTCAAATACTTTGATCCAAATGAAACCTAATAGAGTTTTTCAAAGAGTCAACTTTATTCCCACTAGATAATTACCGAAAAATAAAATGAAGCAATGGGTCTCTTAAACTCTTCATCAAGATTAAATTTCTTTCCAGCTTTATCAAATAAATGTCACATAAAAATACACACACGGGTTAAATAAAAAAATGTTTTTTTTCCTTCTTCTCAATAATCTATATGTAATTAATATATAAGTAATATGTGGAAGTAACAAACAATATTTTGATTTTTAAATCATTAAAAGTTGCCCATCTTAGCTCAATATAACTCGTAAAAATAATTTGATCGAATTTCAATATTCGGCATATTAAGGATATCCACAAGATTACACCCACACCTAAACTTAGTTGCTTCCCCTGATTTTCTGGAAGACTACCAACCCATTTGCGCAGCCTACCAACAGTATTCTCATTTGAATTAGTCCAGCAGATATCTGTTCATAACTTTATTGTTAGCTTATTTCTTGGTTATAGTAGTTAACCTTTGTATATATATCACCTGTAGCGTGCGTAAGAAACTCAATGAGAACAATACCTTTCTTTGTTCTACATTCCTTTTCATATTTCTTTACAGTTCTGCAAATTCATTTAAAGAGTTTTATAACTCTTAAAAGTTAAAAATCTTTACGGCATTCTAAGAGTCATTTCATGTTAAGAGAAAAAAAACTCTTCACCTCATCTAATTAATATACCAAAAATCCTTGGTTTCCTTCCTTTAATGCCAATATGTCTCTTAGCTTCCCTGATGACATAACGTTTGACCAAATTTTCATCCTTCCTTTCTTTGTTCTATGCTCCTTTTCATATTTCTTTACTGCAAATTCATTTAGAGTGCATCTATTCCCAATTCAAAACACCCTAACCCCGCTCCACATTTATATTAAAGGACTATAATACCCCCCAAAACCCACAATTTCTTTATATGTAATATATATGTATAAAAAATGGTTTATTTGCTTATTTAAAAAAATATTTACAAGAAATAAAAACTGTTTATTATTGAAAATTGTTTTTAAAAAAATAATAAGCATTTTTTCTATTAAAACTGGTTAAACTTTTTATAACTCTTTAAAAAAACCATTTCAACTGTTTTAAAAAAGAAAATTAGTTGTGATTTTTAAAACAATGTTCTGTGTTATACAAAAATATATTTTGTACAAGATAAACTTTTGTAACTGTTAAAAATATATCTTCTATATAAAAAACTTTACTTTTTATTTAAATTTATTTTATAAATTTTTTTTGACTTTTTCTATGAATATAGATAAAATACTACAATGAGCCCCCGGCGATTGAGGGGACAGCCACCCGGCGACTGAGGGGTCTTCCCTTCTTGGCTTTTCTTTTATGAGTTAGGATTCCTTTATGGTAACTGAAAGTGGTAGTGATTTCCCCATCGGAGCATTTTTACTTCGTTTCAGGATCATGAAAGAGGAAGAGCTGCCTTTCTTGGGGTATTTTAGATTTTATAGGCCACCCACACAGGTCTTCTTTGGCTCATCTCCTTCCGCGATACGCACCTGATAGTGCATTTCTCTTTCTTTACATAGAGGTGATTCTTCCTTAATACCTTAAAAACGGTCCGGAGGTGGCTAACGTGGTCCTTTAACGAATGGCTATAGCCCACGATCAAAGTATACCACCAGTCGTCTAAGTATGGGAGGAATAGCTCATTGTGGAGGGTCCAGAACATGGTAGGGGTATTGGTGAGTCCAAAAGGAAACTGTCATGTTTTCTTTAAAAAAATATTTCAACTCTTTTCGTAAAAAAAATATCTCAACTGTATTTTTTTTAAATCAGACGTTGCTTTTTAAAACTGTTTATAAAAACTAAAATAATGTTCTATATGATGTAAAAAAACTGTTTTTACAAAAATAATTTGGTTTAACTGTTAAAAGTCCGAATTTTATATAAAATAAATTGAACATTTTATTTAAAAATACATTATAAAAAAATTAAAACTATTTCTACGAATATAAACAAATCATTAGAAAAATAGTTAAACTGTTTTGTTGTCTATTTTTATTGAAAACAGTTTTACCTATTTATTTAACACTGTTTATATAAAAGACAGATTTTTATTTATGTTTATATTTATATTTTATTTAACACTGTTTATATAAAAGACACATATGTAACAGTTTATATTGGTAAAATCTGTTTTTTTATATTATATAGAACATTATTTTAGTTTTTATAAACAGTCGTTAAAAACAAGAGTTGATTTTAAAAAACAACAGTTGAGATATTTTTTAATGAAAAGAGATGAAATATTTTTTTTAAGGAAAACAGGGCGGTTTTGTATAAAAAAAAACTTTTTTCCAGGTTGTGTAGTATTTTATCTTTATTAATAGAAAAGAATATTAATTTTTTTTTAAGATAACTTAAAATAAAATGTATAGTTTTTTTTATATACAGTTAAAAAAAGTTTATTTTGTACAAGAAAAACATTTTATATTATACAGATCATTGTTTCAAAACTCAAAGCTATTTTTTTTTAAACAGTTGAGAGGTGTTTTTAAAGAGTTATAAAAAGTTTATCGAGTTTTTATACAAAAAAATGCTTATTACTTATTTAAAAACAATTTTCTACTGTTTTTATTTTTTATAAATCTTTTTTTAGTAAGCAAAGAAACTATTTTTTTACACGTATATACATATAAAAAAATTGTGGGGTTTGAGGGTATTATAGTCTTTTAATGTAAAGGTGGAGTGGGGTTAAATTTTTTTGGAGTGGGGATAGAGGGACTCTTCATTTAAAGAGTTTTATAACTCTTAAAAGTTAAAACTCTTTACGTCGTTCTAAGAGTCGTTTCTTGTGAAGAGAAAAAAAACGCTTCACCTCACCTAATTAATATAAGAAAAATCCTTGGTTTCCTTCCTTTAATGCCATTATGTCTCTTAGCTTCCCTAATGACATAACGTTTGATCAAATTTTCACTATATATACTAAACAAATTTCAGCAAAGGCACCTTCACACCAACAATATCTCTGTCACTCCATTTTTTATCAAAAAAGATGTCTTCCGGTTTGAAGCTTTTTCTCGCTTTGTTTGTAGCCTCTCTCCTGGGGTCCATGATCATGGCACGGCCAATGACCGCGAGCTCAACCCTAGCGGCTCGGCTAAAGCTAGGCGGACTGGGTGCATCAATTTGTTGGGACACATTGTTTCAACTTCAATCGTGTTCGAGCGAGCTAATTCTTTTTTTCATGAACGGAGAGACAAATATCGGGGGGGGATGCTGCAACGCAATTCGAACCATTCAACGCGATTGCTGGCCCACGTTGCTCGAGTCCATCGGATTCACGGCGGAAGAAGGGAATATCCTATTTGGCTTTTGTGATAAATCCAAGAAGAACATATCTACCACGTCCTATCATTTGGTCCCATAGTTTGATGTCAATTTTATAATAAATGGGAGTTTTCTTAATGAATAAATGAGATTATCTTTGATCTCCAGTTTCATATTCCTAGGGGTGTAACTCGTCTAAAGTGTTTGAATGCATGTTATGTTTTGAAGTATGTGACAGTTGTGTGATTAATGTTGTCTTATCAATCTTTCATAAGATGAATGGTTAAAGTGAAACGGAAATCTCATTTTAATTTTTAATTTTTTCAACAAGAATAATTATAGCTCGATAAATGATACACAAAACTCAACTAAAATTACACTTGCAGTAAACCCCGGAAAATCTCAAAATTTCTAAGATGTGTAATTACATAAATGTGTTTGTTATTTAATTGTGTTTAATTTAACAATTTTTTTCTTTGCTTTTAAGATATATAGTGGTGCATGTTCCCTTTGTCTATTGTATAACTGATTTTTCAATAATATACACGTGAAATTTTTTAATACATGAATGGATATTTGTAATGTTTATACACCTTTTTTGTAATTTATATGTCAAATTTTATAAAGTGTAAATAAAGATATATAATGTAAATGTGTTAGATTTGTGTACACCGTGGCATGTAAGATATACCCATTACCAAAAAATGAGTTAAAGACAATCTTATTGACCACAAACTAAATTGAGGGACTCTAAAAAAATTCTTAAGTTATTCGGGACAGTTAGTGGTTATTTAAAACATAAAAACTAGAATTTCGTTTCTCGGACATTAACAACAAAAAACAGAAGCTACTTGGGGTGTATGTAAATAACTGGGATTAGGATAAAACATTTTAGAAATTGGTAATATTGTAATTAAAAAACATATCAAAAACAAACTTTTAATGTTTAGGGAAATGTGAATTATTGACTTCAAAAATTGGCCAGCAACCACACGTGCATAGTTCATTTTTTTTCAAGTTTTTTCTTCTGTGTCTCAATTTTTACATTATTGTTTATATTTTGATAAGAGTCGAGTCCTATCAATTCGGTCCGCAACTTATAACATCACTTGTAAATTTCCGTTGTTTTAATTAAAGTTTTGTATTGACAAAAAAAAAACTTAGTGGTCACAAAATAAATAAAGGATCAAATAACCAAACGTCCATCGAATATTTTTATATACACATTTAGTCCACGCCTGTTATTTTGTACTAAAAAGTCCTTTAAACACTCATTTAACTAATATTCTCTTATTTTTCATGGTTCGCGCCAGCGGCATGGTGAAGGACTTTTTGGAGAAAAATAAAAAGGCTTGGACTAAACATGTATAAAAAATGTTCGAGGGGCTATTTGGTATGTACCCCAATAATAAAGACAGGGTTGAGTTTTGAATATCATCTTCTTCTTCTTTTTCTAATTGAACATCCATTTAGTTCCTTGGGCACCAATTTTAGATATTGACTGAGATGGCCGAAGTTGGGTCATCAATAATTTACAAGTGCAAATATAATGCAAGGCAAAACAAATAAAGATAAATATGTCAAAGGAGAAAATAATATATCTTTTTTTATTTTATCTTCTTTTTCTTGAAGACTTGAAAAACTACCCCTTATATTCTCATTTGTATTCCATTTATAGCTTTGAATAGTTTCCTGTTAAAATAAAATTAGCTCTCATCATTAACATCGAATTTGCAAAAATTGTTCATTTTTATTGAGTGATATTTTTTTGAGGAAAGTAACCTCAGGTCCTTCACAAACAAACTTTAAACACAAAAGGAATTTTGACAAAATTTTAAACACTTAAAAGTTAATTGGCCTTCAAATACTTTGATCCAAATGAACCCTAATAGAGTTTTTCAAAGAGTCAACTTTATTCCCACTAGATAATTACCGAAAAATAAAATGAAGCAATGGGTCTCTTAAACTCTTCATCAAGATTAAATTTCTTTCCAGCTTTATCAAATAAATGTCACATAAAAATACACACACGGGTTAAATAAAAAAATGTTTTTTTTTCTTCTTCTCAATAATCTATATGTAATTAATATATAAGTAATATGTGGAAGTAACAAACAATATTTTGATTTTAAAATCATTAAAAGTTGCCCATCTTAGCTCTATATAACTCGTAAAAATAATTTGATCGAATTTCAATATTCGGCATATTAAGGATATCCACAAGATTACACCCACACCTAAACTTAGTTGCTTCCCCTGATTTTCTGGAAGACTACCAACCCATTTGCGTAACCTACCAACAGTATTCTCATTTGAATTAGTCCAGCAGATATCTGTTCATAACTTTATTGTTAGCTTATTTCTTGGTTATAGTAGTTAACCTTTGTATATATATCACCTGTAGCGTGCGTAAGAAACTCAATGAGAACAATACCTTTCTTTGTTCTACATTCCTTTTCATATTTCTTTACAGTTCTGCAAATTCATTTAAAGTGTTTTATAACTCTTAAAAGTTAAAAATCTTTACGGCATTCTAAGAGTCATTTCATGTTAAGAGAAAAAAAACTCTTCACCTCATCTAATTAATATACCAAAAATCCTTGGTTTCCTTCCTTTAATGCCAATATGTCTCTTAGCTTCCCTGATGACATAACGTTTGACCAAATTTTCATCCTTCCTTTCTTTGTTCTATGCTCCTTTTCATATTTCTTTACTGCAAATTCATTTAGAGTGCATCTATTCCCAATTCAAAACACCCTAACCCCGCTCCACATTTATATTAAAGGACTATAATACCCCCCAAAACCCACAATTTCTTTATATGTAATATATATGTATAAAAAATGGTTTCTTTGCTTATTTAAAAAAAGATTTACAAGAAATAAAAACTGTTTATTATTGAAAATTGTTTTTAAAAAAATAATAAGCATTTTTTCTATTAAAACTGGTTAAACTTTTTATAACTCTTTAAAAAAACCATTTCAACTGTTTTAAAAAAGAAAATTAGTTGTGATTTTTAAAACAATGTTCTGTGTTATACAAAAATATATTTTGTACAAGATAAACTTTTGTAACTGTTAAAAATATATCTTCTATATAAAAAACTTTACTTTTTATTTAAATTTATTTTATAAATTTTTTTTGACTTTTTCTATGAATATAGATAAAATACTACAATGAGCCCCCGGCGATTGAGGGGACAGCCACCCGGCGACTGAGGGGTCTTCCCTTCTTGGCTTTTCTTTTATGAGTTAGGATTCCTTTATGGTAACTGAAAGTGGTAGTGATTTCCCCATCGGAGCATTTTTACTTCGTTTCAGGATCATGAAAGAGGAAGAGCTGCCTTTCTTGGGGTATTTTAGATTTTATAGGCCACCCACACAGGTCTTCTTTGGCTCATCTCCTTCCGCGATACGCACCTGATAGTGCATTTCTCTTTCTTTACATAGAGGTGATTCTTCCTTAATACCTTAAAAACGGTTCGGAGGTGGCTAACGTGGTCCTTTAACGAATGGCTATAGCCCACGATCAAAGTATACCACCAGTCGTCTAAGTATGGGAGGAATAGCTCATTGTGGAGGGTCCAGAACATGGCAGGGGTATTGGTGAGTCCAAAAGGAAACTGTCCTGTTTTCTTTAAAAAAATATTTCAACTCTTTTCGTAAAAAAAATATCTCAACTGTATTTTTTTTAAATCAGACGTTGCTTTTTAAAACTGTTTATAAAAACTAAAATAATGTTCTATATGATGTAAAAAAACTGTTTTTACAAAAATAATTTGGTTTAACTGTTAAAAGTCCGAATTTTATATAAAATAAATTGAACATTTTATTTAAAAATACATTATAAAAAAATTAAAACTATGTCTACGAATATAAACAAATCATTAGAAAAATAGTTAAACTGTTTTGTTGTCTATTTTCATTGAAAACAGTTTTACCTATTTATTTAACACTGTTTATATAAAAGACAGATTTTTATTTATGTTTATACTTATATTTTATTTAACACTGTTTATATAAAAGACTCATATGTAACAGTTTATTTTTGTAAAATCTGTTTTTTTATATTATATTGACCATTATTTTAGTTTTTATAAACAGTTGTTAAAAACAAGAGTTGATTTTAAAAAACAACAGTTGAGATATTTTTTAATGAAAAGAGATGAAATATTTTTTTTAAGGAAAACAGGGTTGTTTTGTACAAAAAAAAAGTTTTTTTTTTCCAGTTTGTGTAGTATTTTATCTTTATTAATAGAAAAGAGTATTAATTTTTTTTATAAGATAACTTAAAATAAAATGTACAGTTTTTTTATATAAAATTAAAAAAGTTTATTTTGTAAAAAAAAAACTTTTTATATTATACCGATCATTGTTTTAAAAATCAAAGCTAATTTTTTTTAAACAATTGAAAGATGTTTTAAAGAGTTATAAAAAGTTTATCCAATTTTTATACAAAAAAATGCTTATTACTTATTTAAAAACAATTTTCTACCGTTTTTATTTTTTAAAAATGTTTTTTTTAATAAGCAAAGAAACTATTTGTTTACACGTATGTACATATAAAAAAATTGTGGGGTTTGAGGGTATTATAGTCTTTTAATGTAAAGGTGGAGTGGGGTTAAATTTTTTTGGAGTGGGGTTAAATTTTAATGTAAAGGGATAGAGGGACTCTTCATTTAAAGAGTTTTATAACTCTTAAAAGTTAAAACTCTTTACGGCATTCTAAGAGTCATTTCATGTGAAGAGAAAAACAACTCTTCACCTCACCTAATTAATATAAGAAAAATCCTTGGTTTCCTTCCTTTAATGCCATTATGTCTCTTAGCTTCCCTAATGACATAACGTTTGCTCAAATTTTCACTAAATATACTAAACAAATTTTAGCAAAGGCACCTTCACACCAACCATATCTCTGTCGCTCCATTTTTTATCAAAAAACATGTCTTTCGATTTGAAGCTTGTTCTCACTTTGTTTGTAGCCTCTCTCATGGGGTCCATGGTCATGGCACGACCAATGACCGCGAGCTCAACCCTAGCGGCTCGGCTAAAGCTAGGCGGAGTGGGTGCATCAATTTGTTGGGACACATTGTTTCAACTTCAATCGTGTTCGAGCGAGCTAATTCTTTTTTTCATGAACGGAGAGACAAATATCGGGGAGGGATGCTGCAACGCCATTCGAACCATTCAACGCGATTGCTGGCCCACGTTGCTCGAGTCCATCGGATTCACGGCGGAAGAAGGGAATATCCTATTTGGCTTTTGTGATAAATCCAAGAAGAACATATCTACCACGTCCTATCATTTGGTCCCATAGTTTGATGTCAATTTTATAATAAATGGGAGTTTTCTTAATGAATAAATGAGATTATCTTTGATCTCCAGTTTCATATTCCTAGGGGTGTAACTCGTCTAAAGTGTTTGAATGCATGTTATGTTTTGAAGTATGTGACAGTTGTGTGATTAATGTTGTCTTATCAATCTTTCATAAGATGAATGGTTAAAGTGAAACGGAAATCTCATTTTAATTTTTAATTTTTTCAACAAGAATAATTATAGCTCGATAAATGATACACAAAACTCAACTAAAATTACACTTGCAGTAAACCCCGGAAAATCTCAAAATTTCTAAGATGTGTAATTACATAAATGTGTTTGTTATTTAATTGTGTTTAATTTAACAATTTTTTTCTTTGCTTTTAAGATATATAGTGGTGCATGTTCCCTTTGTCTATTGCATAACTGATTTTTCAATAATATACACGTGAAATTTTTTAATACATGAATGGATATTTGTAATGTTTATACACCTTTTTTGTAATTTATATGTCAAATTTTATAAAGTGTAAATAAAGATATATAATGTAAATGTGTTAGATTTGTGTACACCGTGGCATGTAAGATATACCCATTACCAAAAAATGAGTTAAAGACAATCTTATTGACCACAAACTAAATTGAGGGACTCTAAAAAAATTCTTAAGTTATTCGGGACAGTTAGTGGTTATTTAAAACATAAAAACTAGAATTTCGTTTCTCGGACATTAACAACAAAAAACAGAAGCTACTTGGGGTGTATGTAAATAACTGGGATTAGGATAAAACATTTTAGAAATTGGTAATATTGTAATTAAAAAACATATCAAAAACAAACTTTTAATGTTTAGGGAAATGTGAATTATTGACTTCAAAAATTGGCCAGCAACCACACGTGCATAGTTCATTTTTTTTCAAGTTTTTTCTTCTGTGTCTCAATTTTTACATTATTGTTTATATTTTGATAAGAGTCGAGTCCTATCAATTCGGTCGGCAACTTATAACATCACTTGTAAATTTCCGTTATTTTAATTAAAGTTTTGTATTGACAAAAAAAAAAACTTAGTGGTCACAAAATAAATAAAGGATCAAATAACCAAACGTCCATCGAATATTTTTATATACACATTTAGTCCACGCCTTTTATTTTGTACTAAAAAGTCCTTTAAACACTCATTTAACTAATATTCTCCTATTTTTCATGGTTCGCGCCAGCGGCATGGTGAAGGACTTTTTGGAGCAAAATAAAAAGGCTTGGACTAAACATGTATAAAAAATGTTCGAGGGGCTATTTGGTATGTACCCCAATAATAAAGACAGGGTTGATTTTTGAATATCATCTTCTTCTTCTTTTTCTAATTGAACATCCATTTAGTTCCTTGGGCACCAATTTTAGATATTGACTGAGATGGCCGAAGTTGGGTCATCAATAATTTACAAGTGCAAATATAATGCAAGGCAAAACAAATAAAGATAAATATGTCAAAGGAGAAAATAATATATCTTTTTTTATTTTATCTTCTTTTTCTTGAAGACTTGAAAAACTACCCCTTATATTCTCATTTGTATTCCATTTATAGCTTTGAATAGTTTCCTGTTAAAATAAAATTAGCTCTCATCATTAACATCGAATTTGCAAAAATTGTTCATTTTTATTGAGTGATATTTTTTTGAGGAAAGTAACCTCAGGTCCTTCACAAACAAACTTTAAACACAAAAGGAATTTTGACAAAATTTTAAACACTTAAAAGTTAATTGGCCTTCAAATAGTTTGATCCAAATGAACCCTAATAGAGTTTTTCAAAGAGTCAACTTTATTCCCACTAGATAATTACCGAAAAATAAAATGAAACAATGGGTCTCTTAAACTCTTCATCGAGATTAAATTTCTTTCCAGCTTTATCAAATAAATGTCACATAAAAATACACACACGGGTTAAATAAAAAAATGTTTTTTTTTCTTCTTCTCAATAATCTATATGTAATTAATATATAAGTAATATGTGGAAGTAACAAACAATATTTTGATTTTAAAATCATTAAAAGTTGCCCATCTTAGCTCTATATAACTCGTAAAAATAATTTGATCGAATTTCAATATTCGGCATATTAAGGATATCCACAAGATTACACCCACACCTAAACTTAGTTGCTTCCCCTGATTTTCTGGAAGACTACCAACCCATTTGCGCAGCCTACCAACAGTATTCTCATTTGAATTAGTCCAGCAGATATCTGTTCATAACTTTATTGTTAGCTTATTTCTTGGTTATAGTAGTTAACCTTTGTATATATATCACCTGTAGCGTGCGTAAGAAACTCAATGAGAACAATACCTTTCTTTGTTCTACATTCCTTTTCATATTTCTTTACAGTTCTGCAAATTCATTTAAAGAGTTTTATAACTCTTAAAAGTTAAAAATCTTTACGGCATTCTAAGAGTCATTTCATGTTAAGAGAAAAAAAACTCTTCACCTCATCTAATTAATATACCAGAAATCCTTGGTTTCCTTCCTTTAATGCCAATATGTCTCTTAGCTTCCCTGATGACATAACGTTTGACCAAATTTTCATCCTTGCTTTCTTTGTTCTATGCTCCTTTTCATATTTCTTTACTGCAAATTCATTTAGAGTGCATCTATTCCCAATTCAAAACACCCTAACCCCGCTCCACATTTATATTAAAGGACTATAATACCCCCCCAAACCCACAATTTCTTTATATGTAATATATATGTATAAAAAATGGTTTCTTTGCTTATTTAAAAAAAGATTTACAAGAAATAAAAACTGTTTATTATTGAAAATTGTTTTTAAAAAAATAATAAGCATTTTTTCTATTAAAACTGGTTAAACTTTTTATAACTCTTTAAAAAAACCATTTCAACTGTTTTAAAAAAGAAAATTAGTTGTGATTTTTAAAACAATGTTCTGTGTTATACAAAAATATATTTTGTACAAGATAAACTTTTGTAACTGTTAAAAATATATCTTCTATATAAAAAACTTTACTTTTTATTTAAATTTATTTTATAAATTTTTTTTGACTTTTTCTATGAATATAGATAAAATACTACAATGAGCCCCCGACGATTGAGGGGACAGCCACCCGGCGACTGAGGGGTCTTCCCTTCTTGGCTTTTCTTTTATGAGTTAGGATTCCTTTATGGTAACTGAAAGTGGTAGTGATTTCCCCATCGGAGCATTTTTACTTCGTTTCAGGATCATGAAAGAGGAAGAGCTGCCTTTCTTGGGGTATTTTAGATTTTATAGGCCACCCACACAGGTCTTCTTTGGCTCATCTCCTTCCGCGATACGCACCTGATAGTGCATTTCTCTTTCTTTACATAGAGGTGATTCTTCCTTAATACCTTAAAAACGGTCCGGAGGTGGCTAACGTGGTCCTTTAACGAATGGCTATAGCCCACGATCAAAGTATACCACCAGTCGTCTAAGTATGGGAGGAATAGCTCATTGTGGAGGGTCCAGAACATGGCAGGGGTATTGGTGAGTCCAAAAGGAAACTGTCCTGTTTTCTTTAAAAAAATATTTCAACTCTTTTCGTAAAAAAAATATCTCAACTGTATTTTTTTTAAATCAGACGTTGCTTTTTAAAACTGTTTATAAAAACTAAAATAATGTTCTATATGATGTAAAAAAACTGTTTTTACAAAAATAATTTGGTTTAACTGTTAAAAGTCCGAATTTTATATAAAATAAATTGAACATTTTATTTAAAAATACATTATAAAAAAATTAAAACTATTTCTACGAATATAAACAAATCATTAGAAAAATAGTTAAACTGTTTTGTTGTCTATTTTTATTGAAAACAGTTTTACCTATTTATTTAACACTGTTTATATAAAAGACAGATTTTTATTTATGTTTATACTTATATTTTATTTAACACTGTTTATATAAAAGACTCATATGTAACAGTTTATTTTTGTAAAATCTGTTTTTTTATATTATATTGACCATTATTTTAGTTTTTATAAACAGTTGTTAAAAACAAGAGTTGATTTTAAAAAACAACAGTTGAGATATTTTTTAATGAAAAGAGATGAAATATTTTTTTTTAAGGAAAACAGGGTTGTTTTGTACAAAAAAAAGTTTTTTTTTTCCAGTTTGTGTAGTATTTTATCTTTATTAATAGAAAAGAGTATTAATTTTTTTTATAAGATAACTTAAAATAAAATGTACAGTTTTTTTATATAAAATTAAAAAAGTTTATTTTGTAAAAAAAAAATTTTTTATATTATACCGATCATTGTTTTAAAAATCAAAGCTAATTTTTTTTAAACAGTTGAAAGGTGTTTTAAAGAGTTATAAAAAGTTTATCCAATTTTTATACAGAAAAATGCTTATTACTTATTTAAAAACAATTTTCTACCGTTTTTATTTTTTAAAAATGTTTTTTTTAATAAGCAAAGAAACTATTTGTTTACACGTATGTACATATAAAAAAATTGTGGGGTTTGAGGGTATTATAGTCTTTTAATGTAAAGGTGGAGTGGGGTTAAATTTTTTTGGAGTGGGGTTAAATTTTAATGTAAAGGGATAGAGGGACTCTTTATTTAAACAGTTTTATAACTCTTAAAAGTTAAAACTCTTTACGGCATTCTAAGAGTCATTTCATGTGAAGAGAAAAACAACTCTTCACCTCACCTAATTAATATAAGAAAAATCCTTGGTTTCCTTCCTTTAATGCCATTATGTCTCTTAGCTTCCCTAATGACATAACGTTTGCTCAAATTTTCACTAAATATACTAAACAAATTTTAGCAAAGGCACCTTCACACCAACCATATCTCTGTCGCTCCATTTTTTATCAAAAAACATGTCTTCCGATTTGAAGCTTGTTCTCACTTTGTTTGTAGCCTCTCTCATGGGGTCCATGGTCATGGCACGACCAATGACCGCGAGCTCAACCCTAGCGGCTCGGCTAAAGCTAGGCGGACTAGGTGCATCAATTTGTTGGGACACATTGTTTCAACTTCAATCGTGTTCGAGCGAGCTAATTCTTTTTTTCATGAACGGAGAGACAAATATCGAGGCGGGATGCTGCAACGCAATTGCTGGCCCACGTTGCTCGAGTCCATCGGATTCACGGCGGAAGAAGGGAACATCCTATTTGGCTTTTGTGATAAATCCAAGAAGAACATATCTACCACGTCCTATCATTTGGTCCCATAGTTTGATGTCAATTTTATAATAAATGGGAGTTTTATTAATGAATAAATGAGATTATCTTTGATCTCCAGTTTCATATTCCTAGCGGTGTAGCTCGTCTAAAGTGTTTGAATGCATGTTATGTTTTGAAGTATGTGACATTTGTGTGATTGATGTTGTCTTATCAATCTTTCATAAGATGAATTGTTAACGTGAAACGGAAATCTCATTTTAATTTTTAATTTTTTCAACAAGAATAATTATAGCTCGGTAAATGATACTCAAAACTCAACTAAAATTACACTTGCAGTAAACCCCGAAAAATCTCAAAATTTCTAAGATGTGTAATTACATAAATGTGTTTGTTATTTAATTGTGTTTAATTTAACAATTTTTTTCTTTGCTGTTAAGATATATAATGGTGCATGTTCCCTTTGTCTATTGTATAACTGATTTTTCAATAATATACACGTGAAATTTTTTAAAACATGAATAGATATTTGTAATATTTATACAACTTTTTTGTAATTTATATGTCAAATTTTATAATGTGCAAATAAAGATATATAATGTAAATGTGTTAGATTTGTGTACACCGTGGCATGTAAGATATACCCATTACCAAAAAATGAGTTAAATACAATCTTATTGACCACAAACTAAATTGAGGGACTCTAAAAAAATTGTTAAGTTATTCGGGACATTTAGTGGTTATTTGAAAAATAAAAACTAGAATTTCGTTTCTCGAACATTAACAACATAAAACAGAAGCTACTTGGGGTGTATGTAAATAACTGGGATTAGGATAAAACATTTTAGAAATTGGTAATATTGTAATTAAAAAACATATCAAAAACAAACTTTTAATGTTTAGGGGAATGTGAATTATTGACTTCAAAAACTGGCCCGCAACCACGCGTGCATAGTTCATTTTTTTTTCAAGTTTTTTCTTGTGTCTCTCAATTTTTACTTTATTGTTTATATTTTGATAAGAGTCGAGTCCTATCAATTCGGTCGGCAACTCAGAACATCACTTGTAAATTTCCGTTGTTTTAATTAAAGTTTTGTATTGACAAAAAAAAACTTATTGGTCACAAAATAAATAAAGGATCAAATACCAAAACGTCCATCGAATATTTTTATATACACATTTAGTCCACGCCTTTTATTTTGTTCTAAAAAGTCCTTTAAACACTCATTTAACTGATATTCTCCTATTTTTAATGGTTCGCTCCAGAGGCATGGTGAAGGACTTTTTGGAGCAAAATAAAAAGGCTTGGACTAAACATGTATAAAAAATGTTCGAGGGGCTATTTGGATTGTACACAAATAATAAAGACACAGTTGAGTTTTGAATATCATCTTCTTCTTTTTTTCTAATTGAACATCCATTTAGTTCCTTGGGCACAAATTTTAGATATTCACTGAGATGGCCGAAGTTGGGTCATCAATAATTTACAAGTACAAATATAATGCAAGGCAAAACAAATAAAGATAAATATGTCAAAGGAGAAAATAATATATCTTTTTTTATTTTATCTTCTTTTTCTTGAAGACTTGAAAAACTGCCCCTTATATTCTCATTTGTATTCCATTTATAGCTTTGAATAGTTTCCTGTTAAAATAAAATTAGATCTCATCATTAACATCGAATTTACAAAAATTGTTCGTTTTTATTGAGTGATATTTTTATGAGGAAAGTAACCTCGGGTCCTTCAAAAACAAACTTTAAACACAAAAGGAATTTTGACAAAATTTTAAACACTTAAAAGTTAATTGGCCTTCAAATAGTTTGATCCAAATGAACCCTAATAGAGTTATTCAAAGAGTCAACTTTATTCCCACTAGATAATTACCGAAAAATAAAATGAAGCAATGGGTCTCTTAAACTCTTCCTCAAGATTAAATGTCTTTCCAGCTTTATCAAATAAATGTCACATAAAAATACACACACGTGTTAAATAAAAAAAATGTTTTTTTTTCCTTCTTCTCAATAATCTATATGTAATTAATATATAAGTAATATGTGGAAGTAACAAACAATATTTTGATTTTAAAATCATTATAAGTTGCCCATCTTAGCTCAATATAACTCGTAAAAATAATTTGATCAAATTTCAATATTCGGCATATTAAGGATATCCACAAGATTACACCCACACCTAAACTTAGCTGCTTCCCCTGATTTTCTGGAAGACTACCTACCCATTTGCGCAGCCTACCAACAATATTCTCATTTGAATTAGTCCAGCGGATATTTGTGCATAACTTTATTGTTAGCTTATTTCTTGGTTATAGTAGTTAACCTTTGTATATATATCACCTGTAGCGTGCGTAAGAAACTCAATTAGAACAATACCTTTCTTTGTTCTACATTCCTTTTCATATTTCTTTACAGTTCTGCAAATTCATTTAAAGAGTTTTATAACTCCTAAAAGTTAAAAATCTTTACGGCATTCTTAGAGTCATTTCTTGTTAAGAGAAAAAAAAACTCTTCACCTCATCTAATTAATATACCAAAAATCCTTGGTTTCCTTCCTTTAATGCCAATATGTCTCTTAGCTTCCCTAATGACATAACGTTTGCCCAAATTTTTATCCTTCCTTTCTTTGTTCTATGCTCCTTTTCATATTTCTTTACTGCAAATTCATTTAGAGTGCATCTATTCCCACTTCAAAACACTCTAACCCCGCTCCACATTTATATTAAAGGACTATAATACCCCCAAAACCCACAATTTCTTTATATGTAATATATATGTATAAAAAATGGTTTCTCTGCTTATTTAAAAAAAGATTTGCAAAAAATAAAAACTGTTTATTATTGAAAATTGTTTTTAAAAAAATAATAAACATTTTTTCTATTAAAACTGGTTAAACTTTTTATAACTCTTTAAAAAAACCATTTCAACTGTTTTAAAAAAAAATTAGTTGTGATTTTTAAAACAATGTTCTGTGTTATATAAAAATATATTTTTTACAAGATAAACTTTTTTAACTGTTAAAAATATATCTTCTATATAAAAAACTTTACATTTTATTTAAATTTATTTTATAAAAAATATTCTACTGTTTTCTATGAATATAGATAAAATACTACAAAAACCGTAAAAAAAAAGTTTATTTTTCTACAAAACTGTCCTGTTTTCTTTAAAAAAACATTTCAACTCTTTTCATAAAAAAATATCTCAACTGTATTTTTTTTTAAATCAACCGTTGCTTTTTAAAACTGTTTATAAAAACTAAAATAATGTTCTATATGATATAAAAAAATTGTGTTTACAAAAATAATTTGGTTTAACTGTTAAAAGTCCAAGTTTTATATAAAAATAAATTGAACATTTTATTTAAAAATACTTTATAAAAAAATTAACACTATTTCTATGAATATAAATAAATCATTAGAAAAACAGTTAAACTGTTTTGTTGTTTATTTTTATTGAAAACATTTTTTCCTATTTATTTAACATTGTTTATATAAAAGACAGATTTTTATTTATGTTTATATTTATATTTTATTTAACACTGTTTATATAAAAGACACATATGTAACAATTTATTTTTGTAAAATCAGTTTTTTTATATTATATAGAACATTATTTTAGTTTTTATAAACAGTTGTTAAAAACAAGAGTTGATTTTAAAAAGCAACTGTTGAGATATTTTTTAATGAAAAGAGATGAAATACTTTTTTTTAAGGAAAACAGGGCTGTTTTGTACAAAAAAAAGTTTCTTTCCAGTTTTTGTAGTATTTTATCTTTATTCATAGAAAACAGTATTTGTAGGAGGGTAGTGAGACTATTTTCTACTTGCGTATACTATGCAAGCGTTCTCATTTCACCTTTGTCTCATTATTTCCAGGTGCATGAGGGTACTCCGATGACTGTGGAGTCTGGTAGTGGGATGTATGTGGAGAGAGACCATAGTTCTGAGGTCACTCCCTTGGTCGGTGACGCTAATTCTGGTGGAGAATCGTCTTTCCTTCCTTCTGAGGCGGGGTCTCGCCAGTCCGACGGCGATGGTGAAGTACCAGATGTTGCAACTATTGCGGGTAAACTATGGCATGAGGAGTTACCAGGACGATCCAAGACACATGAGCGTCAGCTCTTGGATCTCCTCTTAGAGCACCATCCCGAGACATTCACCTCTTAGAGTATACTTCAGATTGACAGTCTCACGGCCTTCAACCTGAAGGCTCTTTCTAGCCATGTTCATGAGTTCTTGGCTACATCCCCTGCTAAGCTGACTAGCTCTTCTATTTCGCTATTCTTGGATGCTCTCTGCGACTTGCAGCAGTTCTATCATTTTCGTTTGGATTGGCTTGATGCGGGGGTTCGCCCCTTTCTGAGTGTTCCTTTTCGGAAGATAGTGAGATTTCACACTTCCCGACAGTCTAGAGTTGAGCAGCGGCAGGCTGAGGCCACATGTATCCGAAATCCGATCGCATTACTGCAGGTGAAGCTTGCCAGACTCGAGTCTGGCGATGAGGAGGACGAGGATAAATTCATCATGTTGGAGGAAGAGTTTCTGCGGGAGGCTGGTCCGTCGTATGTCGACGCCATCGCTCGTGATGATTTATTTTTTGTCGTTTCTAGCGGATAGACTACTTCTTGCTCAGTAATGCTCAAAATGTTATTCGTACATCACTGATCCTTCATGGATGAGACACTTCTTTCATTTTTCACTTTTCTTTTCCCTTGTTCTCCCTTTATACTGTGGGTGTTTGTTTTATATGACTTGCTCTAATTTCTGTGAGCATTTAGTATACTGATGGTTGCCTAATATGCTGCTGGGTACTTGCATTAATATGAAAAGTTATGTATGTATGTATATATATATATATATATATATATATATATATATATATATATATATATATATATATATATTGTATATATTTTTTGAAAATGCACCTCTTGTAGCTGTGAGGTATTTGCATGTTACTGTCTTGAATTGCCCCTCCTGTCTGTGGGGGTATTCATGCATATTACTACTTGCATTCGTAAAGGCCAGGTTGGAGAGGGGGGGGTGACCCATATCCCTTTCTATAAAGTTTGTTTTATTGAAAACTATTTGAATTAGCTAGCCCCTAGTCTTTGGGGTCCTTACTCTATATTCTCTTTAAGAGTTTCACTGTTCTTTGATGAGTAAATATATATTTATGTCTATACATATAGATGAGTAAACAAATCAAGCATCACTAATGACCAGAAGTGTTACTATTTCATTTCTTTACTTTTGTGTGCAATTTACAATGTGGTATTGCTCTAAAAAAATTTACAAAAAAACTTTTCTGGTATAGGAGCAATTCTGAAAATCCATTACAGATATGCAAAAAACAAACAAAACTTGTTAGCTGTTACTAAGCATAGTACTTCTTCAGTCACTTGCAGTTGATGGACTGGAGACAATCACTCTCTGGTTCTGATATTTGGCAGTAACCCGACTTCCCCACTCCTCTAGCGACAAAGGGGACTTCCCAGTTAGGTTTGAATTTTGATGCCGACATGCTATGAATATGGTGACTTGATGCCCGCAGGACTAAATCTCCCACCTAGAACTCTCTAGGCTTGACTAAGTTCTTGTAGGCCCTAGACAGTTGTTGAGTGTAGACTTTGAAATTCTCTCTCGCCTTATCCCAATGCTCGTCCAGCGCCTCCAACTGCACGTGCCTTGGGTCAGGGATGAGCCCATTGCTAAGAGAAATTCTGGATGAAGGTTCCGCCAACTCCACTGGCAGGACATCTTCAGTCCCGTATACCAAAGAGAATGTAGTAAACCCTGTCGATTTTCTTTTCGAAGTACGGTAAGCCCATAACACCATAGGTAACTTCTCATCCCATGCTCCCGTCATGTCCTCCAACATTTTCTTCAAAATGTTTATCAGGGTCTTATTGGTAGCCTCTGTTTGTCTATTGCCCTTAGGGTAGGAGATGGTTGAGCTATTATGCACAATTTTATATTTGTCTGTGAGGAGGGCCATCTCCTTGCATACGAATTGCTTCCCATTATCCGTTAAGATGACCTTGGGTATACCAAACCTGCATATGATATACTCCTTTATAAACTGGGTTACCACTTGGGCGGTGACTCTCCTTAGAGGAATGGCTTTCGCCCATTTGGTGTACAATTCTGTAGCCACAATGATAAAAGCCTTGTCGTGATATGCCGGGGTGATCTTTCCCACCAGGTCGAACGCCCAAGTATGGAAGGGATAAGGAGCTGCCAAGCTTTGCAGGCTGACGGAGGGAGCGTGCACCATGTTTCCATGCACTTGACATGCTCTACACTTCTTCACATACCCAATGGAGTTAGCCTCCATAGTCGGCCAGTAGTATCCCAGTGTCATCAGTTGGTCATACAGTTTGGCGCTCCCCATGTGGGAGAGCTCATGAGCTTCTTTCAGTACTCTCTCCGCGTCTTCTTTGGCCATGCACCTTAATGCCTTCTCTTTGTATCCCTTTCTGTATAACTCTCCTTCGACCAAGTAGAAACGAGCTATTGTTTCTCTAAGGTAAATTTCATCCGCTCTCTCTGCGGGAAGCTCCCCATCTTTCAAGTATGTTATATATGGCTATTTCCAATCTTCGAAGGCTTCCGCAAAGTTATCCTCCACCGGCTGGTAAAAATTAGTTTGGCACTTTAAACAACTTTATTGCAAACGGGCCGCCTTTGCGCTTATGTTAGGCCAATAGTACCCACTTCCCTGTAGTCGTTTATAGAGGGGAATGTCGGTATCTACGCAATGCCTTTGGTTCATTTCTATTAACCTTTCCTTGGATTCTTGCTCACCGACGCACCTTGCTAGGAACCCTCCGGAACTCTTGAAGTAGAGAGTTCCCTACAGCACATAATAGTTAGCTAACTCCAACATCTTCATTGCCCCTTCTTTGGTTTCAACTTTCTTTTCCACTGGACGCCTCCAATCTTCGTCCTCGTTACTTGGGAATAAAGATTTTACAGTAGTGGGTACTATTCTTTACCGCACTGTGATGGTTGCTTCTGACTCCTCCATGTCTAGCTTTTTCGCTATGGTGGTGAGCGCGTCAGGGTGCCTGTTCATCGTTCGTGCCTGCCTCTCCACAGTCACTTCCAAGAACTATCCCAGCAGCCTTTGGATGATGTGTCCGTAAGGTGCCAAATTAGCATGCTTAAGGGCAAACTCCCCATTGACCTGCCTCACTAATAAATTGTAGTCCCCCCGAATACACAACATTCTAACCCCTCTTCTGAGTGCTTCCAGCATCCCTAGAATGAGGGCCTCATATTCAGCCTCATTATTTGAGCATTTGAAATCCAACTTGAATGAGAGAATGATCTTTTCTTTCCCATCTGATAATATGATGTCGGCTCCCCCTGTTCCTTGAGCACTGGAACCATCAAACTCCATGGACCACTTCTTCACCTCCTCCGTCATGCATGCTTGAAAGCTTTCTCTGGGTAGCTCTTCACTAGGTGGTTCAAATACTCCACTTGGGAAGCGGGCGAGCAAATCTGCTACTGCTTGGATTTTAATGGCCTTAGGCATAACAAATTTCAGATCATATTCTGACAAGATCAAAAACCACCTTGCTGCTCGTCACACAAGTATAGTCCGTGTGAGGAGGTACTTAATGGGGTCACACTTGGTGACTATGTGTACTGTGAAGGCTAGAAGATAGTGTCTCAACTTCTAGGCCACAAATACCAATGCTAGGCAGTGTCTCTCGACACTGGTGTACCTCGATTCTGTTCTATATATCACTCTTGACAGGTAGTAGACCGACTTTTACACTCCTTCTTTCTCTTGCGCGAAGAGGGCCCCTATCGATCTCTCTGTAGAAGTGAGGTAGAGCAGCAGCAGTGCTCCGACTTCGGGGGGGATCATCGTGGAAGGAGAGGCTAGGATTTCTTTAATCTTCTCAAACATTTTCTCCTGTCTCTCTCCCCAAACCCACTTGGCTTTTTCTTTTAGTAGAGGCGCGAACGGATGAGTTACTTCCGCCAGTGTGGGTACAAACCTTCGTAGGTTGGATACCTTTCCTAAGAAGCTCTTAAGTTGCCTCTGACTCTTGGGCGGTGGCATCATCACAATTGCTTTCATCTTCTCTGCATCCACTTTCACCCCTTCTCTATTCACAATAAAACTTAAGAATTTCCCTGCGGTAACCCCAAAGGCACACTTTGAGGGGTTCATCCTCATCTTATACCGGCGGCACCTTTCGAATACTCTCCTAAGATCCTATATATGCTTGCTTTCTTTATTATATTTCACCACCAGGTCATCCACATAGAATTATAGTATATCATGAAATAGGTCGTGAAAAATTGCCATCATGGTCCACTGGTATGTGGCTCCTGCATTCTTCAATCCGAATGGCATGACTCTATAATGAAAGTTCCCCAATGGTGTGCGGAAGGCAATCTTTTTTGCGTCGACAGGGCCCATTTTAATCTGGTTATAGCCAACGTACCCACTCATGAAGCTATACATCTCATGTCCTGCGGTGGCGTCCACTAAGCTGTCTATACTTGGTAATGGGAATTCATCCTTAGGACATGCCTTGTTCAAGTCACGAAAATCCACACAGATTCTGATTTGGCTTGTCTTTTTTTGCCACTAGCACTATACTGGAAAGCCATATGGGGTGCTGAATAGGCTTGATGAACCCTGCCGCTAACAACTTCTCCACCTCAGCTTTTATCTTTAAGTTAAGGTCTGCTTTGTATGTACGTGTGGCTTGCCTTACCGGGAGGGCATTGGGAAGGATGTTCAATATATGGGAGCTCACTTCTGCATCTATTCCTGGAATCTCCATGTACTTCCATGCAAACACATCAGTGAACTCCCTAAGTAGGCCAATGAGCTCTTCCTTCTGCCTCGGTTCTAAACACTTGGAGATTAGAATGGGTCTACTCTCACCCCCTTCTGGCCCCATCTTGATTTCTTTCAATTCTTGTAGTTGTTCTCTGGGTCCATCTTGTATGCATTCCAGAGCTTCTTCTAGTTCCTCAACATGCTCAACGATATGGGATTCATCAATAATAAAACACTCAGGAGCCGGGTCGATGCTCTCATCCCAGAACACCGCCCGCACAGACCGTTATAAGCGGTAGATGATCTTTCCATCGGTAAGACCACCTTTATGCAGGTTCAAGGAGGCCTAGCCACCTCCTCTACTTTCCTCTTGCCTTTTTCCATGTGGGGAATCACCCTCCCCCCTAGACGGTCATGAACAAATTTCTTCTATGGGACACTTCCCTCGGCTACCTTGATCCCTTCTAGATTACTTGCGGAGACCTTTCTTTCCTCACCCAACTCAGTGTAGAAGGCAGCGTCCACTAGGTGGGCATCCTCAACGATGAAGGGTCTCTTCTTGGCCTTGATCACTATCTCCGTACCTCTAATGTTTGCTTTTGTTCATTGATCGTAGGTGGAAGGCATTATGCCATGAGTGTGCATCTATACCCTTCCAATGAGCAATTGGTAGCTAATGTTAGCATTAATAACATGGAACTTGATATGGTAGGTGAAATTTCCCAACTTGATTCCCAGATTCACGTATCCAATAGACTACATTCCGACATTGTCAAATCCGAAAATTACTAGCGGTAAAGGAACCACCTTCCCCTGTTCAATTCCTATTTCATACAATGTGAATCACCTTATACCTTTGACTTACTTAAGTCTACATTGTATAAGTGTTCAACTAGTTTGTAAATAAGTGACAAAATTAGTTGTCTATCCTAGAATCCAAAAAGCCTCCGAACCTATCTCTCCAATCCCCTTCAATGATCTATGAAGATACAAAATGAATCACACTACACATAATTAGAAGTGCATACATGTGTTCATATTACTTTAAATTGAGTGTGTGTTTAATTCCCCTTGAATTGGAGCTTTAATAATTTTTTGGGAATTTTTTAATAATTTTAAGCATTTTTAAACATTTTTTAAACAAATGTTTTTATTAATAAAATGGGATAATATAGTTTGTGGGGTTAATATACTATTTTGGAAACTTCGAAGTTCACTGAATTGTTTGATTGGGTACGATCTCAAAGCGCTAGAGACGTAAGGGTGAGGTTTTGTAATTAATTTGACGCGCGTGTGAGAGCCAATTACCAGCCAACACTTGTCATCCTCCGAGTTAATGTATTTGTGTTTCTTATGTGAGAAGGCTGGGTGGATGAATGTTGATCCTTGGATCATTCCTTATCAAGGGTCTGCATGTATTCTTGGTTAATCCCGGTGCTATCCTTTTGAACCAATCAGAACCATCTTAATCCACCGCTGTTTTATAAACATTGGATCAAGTCAAATCTTGCAAGACTTCATCACAGCCATTGATTTGCCTCGATCATCCAGAACCTTCCCCAAGCACTATATATACCCTTCTCTTCTCATCCTTAGAAAACTTTTGGTCATTCATCTTTCTGAGAGAAAAAAAAAATAAGAGAGAAGAGAGAGAAGAGAGAAAAGAGAAGAGAGAGAAAGGGAAACCTGTTAGCCAAACCCTAACCCTAAACAGTTCACCTTCTCAAAAACAAACCTTCGTATGTTCAAACCCAAACACATCCTGAGTGTTTGAGAGTAAGAGAGAGTGGTTTGTTCTTGTGATTGTTCTTGTGTTGCTGTAACCTCTATATCTCTGATCTTCTACACAACTTACACATTTGTGTGAAGATATTGTTTCTTTTTCATAGAAATGTTAGATCTACATACTATATGTTACATTTTCACTAGATCTACATTTTTCCTACTTGATTTAAGAAAATCTTACTGATTTGGTTTTGAAAATGTTTTCTGGTTTCTTTTCTTACGAAACTAAATCCTGACCTAGTTGGATTCACACTTGGAGATTTTTAATCTCATAAATATTTTCAAAAAGAGATTGATTAAGATCTTGACCCATTTCAAAGCAAGATATCCGTGGAATCTGGGATTGATTTAAAGGTCAAAAGGATTTGAGTTCTGTGAGAAAGAACTAAACTGAAATCATTGCATATAGTCTTTATATGTAATTTACTAGGACTGTTTGTAAATCTAAGTGTGTGTGAGTTCATGCATGTGAATAGGAATCACTACACAAACACTTAACACACTACTACACTGGAAGTGTTGTGTTTAAGATCTGAGATCATTGAGTCGACTTAAGGAAGCTAAAGCAAAGGAAGTTAGCAAACTGGAGAAACATCAACAACAAATCAGATCTATCAGAAGTTAGAATGACACCAAGTGGGGTATATTCCTAAACTTAGAGTAGGTTGATCTGTGTGCTTGCATGTTGTATAGTTTGTAACTAATTTTTGTTATTAGTGGATTTTTTGCTTTTGTGACTTAGAAGTCACCGTGGATGTTTCCTCTGTTGGGAGAGGTTTTACCACATTAAAAATCGTGTGTTGTTTATCTTCATCTACTCACCTCATTCTTTAAGTGTGCTGAATTTTTGAAACTGCCTTAGTTTTAAATAAAACTGATTACACATTCTTTATTACTCTCGTACATAAGTTCTTTGTAAACACATCTTGTTTATAATTTTTATTTTTCAAAAGAAAAGGGTTTCTCCAACAAACATTCGGAGTTGCTTATACATTTTAACCTTGTGTTAAACGGCATTAGCGACGTTTTTCAATTGGTATCAGAGCCCTGTTGACTTTTATTTCAAAAGATCTTGTGTTTCTGAAATCGTTTTCTAAAAAACCTAACTATGGACGAGAAGAATGAAAGGTTTGGTAATCTATCCACACCTCCACTCTTTGATGGAAACAACTTTGCTTACTGGAAAGTAAGAATGGTTGCCTTCATCCAAGGGACTTTAGGAGATGATGTCTGGGACATTATTGAAAATTATTATACTTGTCCTACTAAACCAGCCACTGAAGGAAGTGATGAGAGGGTAAAGAAAAACTTAAATGAATTTACCCAAGAAGAGAAAACCATTTCTCAAAATAACAATAAAGGCAAGAATGCCATTTTTATGTCTATTAATGAATATGAGTTCAAGAGAATCTCATCTTGTGCCACTTCTAAGGAAGCTTGGGACACATTAATCACTGCCCATGAAGGAGACTCAAGAATTAAAGCTGTTAAAACCCAAATTCTTATCCCGCAGTACAACTCTTTGATCATGTCTGATTCAGAATCTTTTGATGATTTTTACATGAACATAACTGATATTGTCACTAAGTTGCATGCTAATGGTATTACTTATGATAGTAATGAAATTGTTTCTAAAATCCTAAGGTCATTACCATAAAACTTTGACAGTAAGAGGTATGTTATTGAGGAAATGAATGATCAAAACCTTACCCCTGAGTTACTCAGTAGCAAACTTAGGACTGTGGAAATGGAATTAGACTTTAAGAAACAATTAAATCATTCTCAAAGGAAACAACCCAACTCTAACTTGAGTTTTTCCTCCAAGATACCCAAACTTGATTCTAATTTGACCAACTATGACTCTGATGAGGAGTGTGATATAGACAAACTAGATAATCAGATTGCCTTGATGTCTAAACAATTTAAGAAAATTGTCAAATTTCGAAACAAACAGTCATCTAAACAAGGCAAGCCTAATTATCATACTCTGTCTAATCTTAAACCTCACGAGAGAGGTCTTGATAAACATCCTAAGGACAATAACTCCAGACCCACTAGAGACCTTAAAAAGATTGAATGTTTTAGATGTGGGAAACTAGGTCACATTGCTCACGATTGCAGAGTTAATCTGAATAAAGCCAACACACACAATAGAGCCAATGTCTGTAAAACTTGGGATGATTCAAGTGACTCTGATGAAGAGGAACTGGAGTCATCAAATGTTCTTGACCCTTGCATGTCTTTTTATGCCAAGATCATTTACAATGATGATATGCCTGTGTGTGATAATGATGCTTCTACTCCTGCTTGTGTGAATACTGTTTTGACTGGTCTAGTTGCCTTACTATCTGAAAATGTTGCTAGTTCTAGTTTCGTGTGTGTGAGTCAAAGTGATCTCGATAATGACGATGCAAATGGGTGTGTGAGTACTAAAACTGAATCGTTAGGGGTCACTACACACACTTCACTTAGCGACTCAGACACAGATGTCCTTCCAGATATCCATACTTTGTATGCTAAAACTCTTAAAAAAAGCACTAGACTGGAGAAGACTGTTAGAGACCTGACTAAGAAATTAGATGATCTAAGTCTTATTGTGAAGTTGAATGCTGAAGAGTACACTAACCAGTGTCTGTCTCATCAATCTGAAATTGAAACTTTTGATCAAAAATTAAAAAAGTTGACTAAAACTAATGAAATCCTTGAAATGAAATACAAGGGAGCATTATTAGAACTGGATGAAGAAAAAACAAAGACAACTACTGTTTTCAAAAAGTTTTCTAAGTTTGAAAACAATTCAAATTGTTTTACTGACTTTGTTGTTGACTCCAAGACCAATTCTGATGATAGAACCGGTATTGGATTTTGCCCTAAGAACAAACCACAAACTACAAAACTTGAACCTATTAAGTTTGTGTCTGGGGGCAAAAGACCAATTGAAACATGTCCAGACTTTCATTTGATTAAAAAGGAGTTTGATCAAAAGCAACAACAGAAAGACATTGGAGAGTCTAGTAATTCTAAGGCTGACACTGCACTTAAGACTAAATATGTATGTCCTTTGATCAGAAAGGCTAATTCTACCTATAAGACCATCCCTCCTAGGAATAACACTTCTGAACTGAATGCTGTCAAACCTATCTTTAGAAGTTTTCCTAAGGAAGTTCATCCCTCAAGCAATGAATATTGCTCATACTGTGAAATTTATGGTCACTCCTTTGAAGGTTGTTATGCTAGGCGTCTAAACACCCCTGTGTACAATACTTCTGTCTATAACAACTTTAACTATTCTAGGCAAAATCGTAACCATTATGTCCTTCCAAGACAACCTGATAAGAACTCTAACTATAGAAATAGAAAGACCAAAACTAAGAGTTCATTTAAGAGAAAGACTCCCAGAAACTTTCCTAAACCAAAAGCTCAAATTTTCCACAATAATAAGTTTGTTGCTCCAAATGTTTTTTGACAAAAAGTTGTTTCTCGAAAATTTTATCAAATGAGGGCAAACTTGCGCAAAATTAAAACTAGAGCTATTTGGGTTAGAAAAGAGGATCTTTTACCCCAAATGAAGTGTAACATTGTCATCACTGCTTTAAAAGCTGAACACACTTCATTTGGTTGGTACCTAGATTCAGGATGTTCCAAACATATGACAGGAGATGAAACAAAACTTTTGAACAAAACCAGATTTGCTGGTGGAAAAGTAGTTTTTGGTGACGATGTTTCATCCCAGATCATCGGTAAAGGAACCCTAAAAGAAGAAGGAATGCCTGTTCTTGAAAATATCCTATTAGTAAAAGGCCTTAAAGCCAACCTCCTAAGTATATCACAATTTTGTGACTCTGACCATACTGTCACCTTTTCAAAGAACAATTGCAAAATTCTAAATGATAAAGGTGAATGCATTATTACAGGATTTAGAACACCTGACAGTTGTTATACTGTCAAGACTAGTTCTGAAACCAGTAACATTGTCAGAATGGATGACAATGAAATTTGGCATAATCCTATGGGTCACTTAAGTTATGATATCCTTGGTATATTGTCTAGTCAAGAGATAGTTAGAGGGATTCCTAAAATTAAACCTATTTCAAGTGTTGTCTGTGGTCATTGCCAGGAAGGAAAAAACAGTTAAGACTTCGCATAAAAAGGTTAAAGACATCCTCACCTCTAGACCTCTAGATCTCATCCATATGGACCTTATTGGTCCTTCCAGAACTGTTAGTCTTTGTGGACACAGTTATATCCTTCTCATGGTTGATGATTTTACACGATTCACTTGGGTAGCCTTCTTGAAACATAAAACTGATACATTTCGGAATTTTTTAAAAATCTTACTTAGAATTGAAAATGAGAAGGACACACAAGTCAATCGCATTCGTAGTGATAGAGGGATGAGTTCATGGACACAGGAATAGTTGAATATTGTGACTACAACGGTTACAAACACGAATTCAGCGCCCCTAAGACCCCTCAGCAGAACGGTGTAGCCAAAAGGAAAAACCGAACTCTTCAAGAGATGGAACGAGTCATCCTCCATGCCAAATCCCTACCTAAATACTTCTGGGTAGAATCCATTAGAACTGCCTGTCATATCACTAATAGGGTTTATCTTAGGAAAAACTCTAAACAAACCCCTTATGAGTTGTGGTACGGTAAGAAGCCAATTCTGAAATACCTAAGAACCTTCGGAAGTCAGTGTTATGTCTGTAAAGACAGAGAACATTTGTCTAAACTTGAAACTCGTGGTGATAAATCCATCTTCTTAGGATACTCCCCAAACAGTCGTGCTTATCGTATATACAATCTACGTACTAAGGCCCTTATGGAATCGATAAATGTAATTGTAAGTGACACTATTGTCGAAAATAAGATATCTGACTCACCTATTATGGTTGAATCTGAAAATGATTTCAAAACTGATTCACCAGAAATAGATGACTCATTACCTATTGAGAGTCCAGAAGTACCTGGCTGGGTCTCTAAAGACCATCCCATTGATAACGTGGTCGGTAATCCTAATGAGCTAGTTCGTACTAGATCCCAGTTAAGAAATTATGCTAATTATGCATGTTTCGTTTCCCTTGTGGAACCGAAAAATGTTAATGAAGCATTGAATGACACACACTAGATTTCTGCTATGCAGGAAGAACTTTTACAATTTGTCATTCACGATGTCTGGTATCTTGTACCTCGGCCTCAAAACAAAAATGTTATTGGAACACGTTGGATCTTTAAGAACAAATCTGATGAAAATGGGGTGTTTCTTAGAAATAAAGCTAGATTTGTTGCTCAGGGTTACTCTCAAATAGAAGGGATAGATTTTAGCGAGACATTTGCCCCTGTCACTCGTCTTGAGTCTGTTCGACTTCTTTTCGCCATAGCGTGTTACTTAAAATTCACACTTTATCAAATGGATGTAAAATTTGCATTACTAAATGGAATCCTCTCTGAAGAAACGTATGTAGAACAACCCAAAGGGTTCATTAACCCTAAATACCCTAATCATGTCTTTCGTCTAAAAAAGGCTCTGTATGGCTTAAAACATGCTCCTAGAGCTTGGTATGAAGGCCTTTCCAATTTTTTGTTGGATAAGGGTTTTAAGAGAGGAGGAAATGACCAGACTCTCTTTGTCAAACATTTTGACAAAAACATTATCATAGCCCAAGTCTATGTAGACGACATCATTTTTGGGTCAACTTCAAACTCTGAAGTTAAATCCTTTTCTGCTATTATGCACAAGGAGTTTCACATGTCCCTTATGGGGGAACTACAACTTTTCTTAGGATTTCAAGTGAAACAGAATTCTGATGGTATATTTGTCTCTCAAACTAAGTATGCCTTAGACCTTGTTAAGAAATTTGGTTTAGAGAATGCCAAAGTTGCCAAAACACCCATGAGTACTTCCATTAAATTAAGCAAAGATGAAAATGGTAAGTCAGTTGATTCCACTCTATACCGTAGTATGATTGGTAGCCTACTCAATCTAACTGCCTCATGACCCGACATAATGTATGCTGTATGTCTATGTGCTCGTTACCAGAATAACCTTAAAGAGAGCCATTTATTGTGTGTAAAACGTATAATAAAGTACATAAAAGGCACTCTCAATCTTGGACTTAGGTATACAAATGATACCTACAGCACCATCATAGGGTATACTGATGCTGATTGGGCCGGATGTACTGATGATAGTAAAAGTACATCAGGTGCCTGTTATTATGTCGGCAATAATTTAGTTGGTTGGAGTAGTAAAAAGAAGAATTGCACATCTTTATCCATGGCTAAGTCCGAATATATAGCAGCTGGAAGTTGCTGTGCCCAATTATTATGGATAAAACATATGTTAAGCGATTATGGTATTAAAGAAGATCAGTTACAATTGTATTGTGACAATCAAAGTGCTATTAACATATCTAAAAACCCGGTTCAACACTCGCGAACTAAGCACATTAAAATAAGACATCATTTTATTCGCAAACTTGTTGAAACTAAGGAGTTAGAAATTCATTACCTGCCTACTGATCTGCAACTTGCAGACATGTTCACTAAACCTCTAGACTATAACAGATTTCTGTATTTGCATAATTCTATAGGCATGGTATGCGCTGATTAAACTCTTAAGACTTTAATTTTTGCCCTTTGTCCATTTGAGACAAAATGGAGGAGAAATTTGAGTTTTATGAGTTCAATATTTTGTTCACATTTCATCTAAATTGCTTGATCTTAGTGTGTATATTTGCAGGAATCTCTTCTACTGATTGTCTACCTTTTCTAGTGTACAAATTTGTAAATAGTTGAGTTATGTAATTTTTGTCTTTCTAGGAAATGGGTAGATAGAATCTTTTGTATAGGACTAGGTTTTATTTTATGTTCCCTACGAGTTTTAAGCTAACTAAAAGGAGATTTTGTCTCATATTTCCAAAGGGGGAGATTGAAGCACCTTATACCTTTGACTTACTTAAGTCTACATTGTATAAGTGTTCAACTAGTTTGGAAATAAGTGACAAAATTAGTTGTCTATCCTAGAATCCAAAAAGCCTCAGAACATATCTCTCCAATCCCCTTCAATGATCTCTGAAGATACAAAATCAATCACACTACACACAATTAGAAGTGCATACATGTGTTCATATTACTTTAAATTGAGTGTGTGTTTAGTTCCCCTTGAATTGGAGCTTTAATAATTTTTTAATAATTTTAACCCTTTTAAAACATTTTTTAAACAAATGTTTTTATTAATAAAATGGGATAATATAGTTTGTGGGGTTAATATACTATTTTGGAAACTTCGAAGTTCACTGAATTGTTTGGTTGGGTACGATCTCAAAGCGCTAGAGACGTAAGGGTGAGGTTTTGTAATTAATTTGACGCGCGTGTGAGAGCCAATTACCAACCAACACTTGTCATCCTCCGAGTTAATGTATTTGTGTTTCTTATGTGAGAAGGCTGGGTGGATGATTGTTGATCCTTGGATCATTCCTTATCAAGGGTCTGCATGTATTCTTGGTTAATCCCGGTGCTATCCTTTTGAACCAATCAGAACCATCTTAATCCACCGCTGTTTTATAACCATTGGATCAAGTCAAATCTTGCAAGACTTCATCACAGCCATTGATTTGCCTCGATCATCCAGAACCTTCCCCAGGCACTATATATACCCTTCTCTTCTCATCCTTAGAAAACTTTTGGTCATTCGTCTTTCTGAGAGAAAAAAAAATAAGAAAGAAGAGAGAGAAAGGGAAACCTGTTAGCAAAACCCTAACCCTAAACAGTTCACCTTCTCTGAAACAAACCTTCGTATGTTCAAACCCAAACACATCCTGGGTGATTGAGAGTAAGAGAGAGTGGTTTATTCTTGTGATTGTTCTTGTGTTGCTATAACCTCTATATCTCTGATCTTCTACACAACTTAAACATTTGTGTGAAGATCTTGTTTCTTTTTCATAGAAACGTTAGATCTACATACTATATGTTACATTTTCACTAGATCTGCATTTTTCCTACTTGATTTAAGAAAATCTTACTGATTTGGTTTTGAAAATGTTTTCTGGTTTCTTTTCTTACGAAACTTAATCCTGACCTAGTTGGATTCACACTAGGAGATTTTCAATCTCACAAATATTTTCAAAAAGAGATTGATTAAGATCTTGACCCATTTCAAAGCAAGATATCCGTGGAATCTGGGATTGATTTAAAGGTCAAAAGGATTTGAGTTCTGTGAGAAAGAACTAAACTAAAATCACTGCATATAGTCTTTATATGTAATTTACTAGGACTGTTTGTAAATCTAAGTGTGTGTGAGTTCATGCATGTGAATAGGAATCACTACACAAACACTTAACACACTACTACACTGGAAGTGTTGTGTTTAAGATCTGAGATCATTGAGTCGACTTAAGGAAGCTAAAGCAAAGGAAGTTAGCAAACTGGAGAAACATCAACAACAAATCAGATCTATCAGAAGTTAGAAGGACACCAAGTGGGGTATATTCCTAAACTTAGAATAGGTTGATCTGTGTGCTTTCATGTTGTATAGTTTGTAACTAATTTTTGTTATTAGTGGATTTTTTGCTTTTGTGACTTAGAAGTCACCGTCGATGTTTCCTCTGTTGGGAGAGGTTTTACCACGTTAAAAATCGTGTGTTGTTTATCTTCATCTACTCACCTCATTCTTTAAGTGTGCTGAATTTTTGAAATTGCCTTAGTTTTAAATAAAACTGATTACACATTCTTTATTACTCTCGTACATAAGTTCTTTGTAAACACATCTTGTTTATAATTTTTATTTTTCAAAAGAAAAGGGTTTCTCCAACAAACATTCAGAGTTGCTTATACAGTTTAACCTTGTGTTAAACGGCATTAGCGACGTTTTTCACAATGTACTGATGGGAATGATGTTAATAAATGCTCCCCCGTCCATTAATGCCCTGGGAAATGAGACTCCATTAATCGTGGCTATAACATATAGCGGACGGTTGTGGAAGTAAGGCACCAACCTATCCGCTTCTGAAAACACCACTTCAGAAGTATACTTCTTAATCATCCTTCTGATTGGCCCCTGCCAATTTAGCGAAGGATCTCCCCGCTACTGCACTGCCTCCAAAACTTTCCTCGTGATGGACACCCTTGTGTCGTACTTCACTCCTATCTGGTCAAAAAACCACTTGAACTTGGGGATCCTTGCTATGGCCTCACATTCGGAATCTAGGTCCACCTCATACGTCTGGGCACTGCAGACATACTCCGCCTCAAAGGTCCCTCCCTCATCTAGAGCGAGAATGACATCTACCTCACCTTCTGAGAGGGCCACTTCCTCAACTTCCCCATTCCCATCTTCCTGTTCCGGAGTGAAGAACCACTCCTCTTGTTTTCTTTCTATCTCAAGTCTCCTTAGTGATAGATTTTCTAACTCCTCACATAACCGATTGCCTCCCTCCCACTCCATCAGACCTTTGGTAGCTTCTTCACCATAAGTAATTACCATGTTGGCGGTACCAAAGTGATGTGCGGGAAGAGGGTTCTCGTTAACATCCACATAGGGTATCTGCAAGGTACCATTGGCCACCTACTCACCAATGATCCTTCACAAGTAGTAGCAATCTTTGGTAGAATGCTGCACCCGTTGGTGCAACTCGCAGTACTTCGAATTGTCCTTGTCAGCTGCAGTGGGGTTTTCCTCTTTCAAGTGAGGAGGTCCAACTACCCCTTCTCGTACCAAGGTACGGTAACAATCCATAGCCTCAGCTACGTTGCATGGTAGTTGAGGCAGGGTATCTTCCCCAAACTTTCTCTTATTGCTGGGACTACCAGTCTTGACTCTAGAGCCCCCTTTCTTCCCTTTGGGACTCCCATCCACATAGTTAACCATTTGCCTCCTTGAAACTTGAAAACTCCCAAAAGTCAGTGGAACTTACGTCCTCCATCCCGAGGCCCTGGGTTTTATTATCATAGCTATGTTGCTAGCAGCCCTGGTGAACTCTCTAAAAGTTTCGTCTCTAGTTTCGTTGATCAAGTGCAACTTGTACTCCTCTAAGAGTCCTTCCACACATATCTGCAGTAACTTGGCCTCCGCCACATCCTTGTGGACATCTAAGGCCCTCTCATGAAATCATTTGATGTAGTGCATCAACTCTTCTCCCGGCTTCTGGACCTCTTGTGTTAGGTGCCCCAATGTAAATTCGTCCTCCGCCACAAAGAACTTCTGGAGGAACTGCCTGTGAATCTCTTCCCAGGTAGGGACGCTGTTAGGTGCTAAGTGGCAATACCATGTATAAGCTTTCCCGATGAGGGTCTTGGATAACTCCCTCAACCTCAGGTTCTTGTCACCATCATGTATTCCCAAGTACTCGACAAACCTCTTCACGTGTTCTCTAGGGTTCTCACCCCTGCCGCCGAACTTGATAAATTTTGGTGGAATATACCCCTCAGGGTATGGCTTCTCACTAACTTCCTATGGATAGGGGTCTTGTAACTCCTCGTATAGGTGGGAACCTTCCTTCTGAGAGGAGGATAGGAATTTCCTCACTTCCTCCATAGTAATGGCCTCAGAGGGTGACTCCTCCAAACACGTGTTTTAGCAGCTGGAGAACCTGCTTGCGCCCGAGCCTACTCTGGTGCCACCTTCCAGGATGAAATCATCTCCGTCGGAATCGTAATAGGGGTGGATACCCCTTCAGAAGGGGCAGCAGCAGGTGTCACACAACCTTGACCCAAGGTTGATAGGTCCACATTATTTTTCTTTAAGAAGTCAAAAAACATTGCCATAATATTCATACCTTCCATTGGAGCCACTGCCGGAGAACTGGTCTGCCCTCCCTAAGGCGTAGGCGCCTTGGCTCCGATCACCACCACTTCTTCCTGAGTAGTCTGGTCACTGTGAGCTCCATTACCTGATGGAGTGTCCTCAAAAACAAACTGCTTAGAGACATTAAAACCTTCTTTGTTCATTAAAGCAAGAACACCTCCCCAGCAGAGTCGCCAAATGTAGGAGGGTAGTGAGACTGGGGTCTATGAATAACTGGAAAGGGTGAGGCGTGACCCACTCCAATGGACACTGCCTGCAAGGTCTTCTGGTGCAACTTCTCAAGAAACCTTCTCCTTCTGGTAATAATGGAACTCAAGCTTCCACTCACTCCTACAAGAAGATGAACTTTCACAACAAAAATAGTAATTTTCTCAAGGGAAACACCTGAGAATAATGGCTGTTAGTTGGGTGTGAAGGAACAAGGCACTCAGCACTAAGAGAATGAGTAGGGAGAGAACACTAGGTAGGTCTGGTGAGATTTTAGCATAGTAATAGTGCAATTTCAATTGTGTCTCCCCATTGACCTTTCCCAGAGGTATATTTATACTAGGGCATTAGGGATGAGTTGGCATTTTTGGGCACCAAAATTGAGAGGGTTGGTGGGGAACAATGTCTGAAGTGTACCATTTGTCCCTACCTGCAGGCAGCCCTGCCTGTCCCCTCCTGCAGGCACCACCTGGCGCTGACCAAAGTCAAAAAGCACATATATCCCCTAATGAAGACAAAATATCAGATTTGGTAATTATCTTTTGAAACGGTAACTTGTGGTGCAATTTTGCAAACCTTGATAGAGGAGGCCATAAGGACCCCTCTCCTCTAAAATTGTTGTTTTTCTTGAGAGGGACCTCCAGGACCCCTTCTTCTGGAAAAGTCATTTTCTTATAAAGAGTTTATTTCTTGTGAGTAGCCAGCTCTTTGGCTGCTAACTTCACTTGTGATCAAGTGTGAGGTGTGTGTAGTCTTGAGTGACTTCTGGGTCTTCCTACTAGTATTCTCTCAATCCTATAGTGCTAAGTGGTTGAGCTTGCTCAACATACCTTGTCCCTCAGCCACCAAGCCAAAACTCCCAGGAGGTCCCAACTAGCCTGCTTGATCCCTGCTTGCTCAACTAGGCAACCTGTACAAGAAAGCAAAGTGTTAATACTGTTTTTCTTTTAAAGAATGACGTTTCATGATGAGTAATTGCTCGTGGTAGCCACTCCCTCATCCTGACCACCCTGGGTGGGTTCTTTCTCAATATGAGTTTCTGTCGGAATCTTTGCGGTGGCACTTCTCGAATAACATTTCTGTAGTGACCCTTCGGGGGGAACTTCTCAAATGTTATTTCTGCAATGACCCCTGCGGCGGCACCCCTCGAATGACATTTCTGCGGTGGCCCTTCTCAATCTTGGACTTCTGCAGTGACCCTTGTGGGGCACCTCTCGAATGTCATTTTTACAGTGACCCTTGCAGTGGCCCTACTCAATCTTGGACTTCTACGATGGCCCTTGCGGGGCTCCTCTCGAATGTCATTGCTGCAGTGACCCTTGCAGTGGCACTTCTCAATCTTGGACTTCTGTGGTGGCCCTTGCGGGGCACCTCTCGAATGTCATTGCTGCAGTGACCCTTGTAGTGTCACTTCTCAATCTTGGACTTCTGCCATGGCCCTTCTGGGCACCTCTCGAATGTCATTGTTGCAGTGACCCTTGCAGTGGCAGTGACCCTTGCAGTGGCACTTCTCAATCTTGGACTTCTGCGGTGGCCCTTATGGGGCACCTCTCGAATGTCATTGCTGCATTGACCCTTGTAGTGGCACTTCTCAATCTTGAACTTCTGCGGTGGCCCTTGTGGGGGACCTCTCGAATGTCATTGTTGCAGTGACCTTTGCAGTGGCAGTGAGCCTTGCAGTGGCACTTCTCAATCTTGGACTTCTGCGGTGGACCTTGCGGGACGCCTCTCGAATGTCCTTGCTTCAGTGACCCTTGCAGTGGCACTTCTCAATCTTGGACTTCTGCGATGGCCTTTGCGGGGCACCTCTCGAATGTTATTAATAAAAAAAGTATTTTTATTTTATTTACTTTTTTTATAGGTAGACACCCTTCTACAGTATTAATTTTTTTTATAAGATAACTTAAAATAAAATGCACACTTTTTTATATAGAGTTAAAAAAGTTTATTTTGTAAAAAAAAAACGTTTTATATTATACAAATCATTGTTTTAAAAATCACAGCTAATTTTTTTTTAAACAGTTGAAATGGTGTTTTTAAAGAGTTATAAAAAGTTTATCCAGTTTTTATACAAAAAAATGCTTATTACTTATTTAAAAACAATTTTCTACTGTTTTTATTTTTTATAAATCTTTTTTTAGTAAGCAAAGAAACTATTTTTTTACACATATATACATATGAAAAAATTATGGGGTTTGAGGGTATTAGAGTCTTTTAATGTAAAGGTGGAGTGGGGTTAAATTTTTTTGGAGTGGGGATAGAGGGAATCTTCATTTAAAGAGTTTTATAACTCTTAAAAGCTAAAACTCTTTACGGCATTCTAAGAGTCATTTCATGTGAAGAGAAAAAAAACTCTTCACCTCACCTAATTAATATATGAAAAATCCTTGGTTTCCTTCCTTTAATGTCAATATGTCTCTTAGCTTCCCTAATGACATAACGTTTGCTCAAATTTTCACTATATATACTAAACAAATTTTAGCTAAGGCACCTTCACACCAACCATATCTCTGTCACTCCATTTTTTATCAAAAAACATGTCTTTCGGTTTGAAGCTTGTTCTCACTTTGTTTGTAGCCTCTCTCATAGGGTCCATCGTCATGGCACGGCCAATGACCGCGAGCTCAACCCTAGCGGCTAGGCTAAAGCTAGGAGGACTGGGTGCATCAATTTGTTGGGACACATTGTTTCAACTTCAATCGTGTTCGGGTGAGCTAATTCTTTTTCTCATGAACGAAGAGACAAATATCAGGGTGGGATGTTGCAATGCAATTCGAACCATTCAACGCGATTGCTGGCCCACGTTGCTTGAGTCCATCGGATTCACGGCTGAAGAAGGGAACATCTTATATGGATTCTGTGATAAATCCAAGAAGAACATATCTACCACGTCCTATCATTTGGTCCCATAGTTTGATGTCAATTTTATAATAAATGGGAGTTTTATTAATGAATAAATGATATTATCTTTGATCTCCAGTTTCATATTCCTAGGGGTCTAACTGGTCTAAAGTATCTGAATGCATGTTATGTTTTCAAGTATGTGACATTTGTGTGATTGATTTTGTCTTATCAATCTTTCATAAGATGAATGGTTAAAGTGAAACGAAAATCTCATTTTAATTTTTAGTTTTTGCAATAAGAATAATTATAGCTCGGTAAATGATACTCAAAACTCAACAAAAATTACACATGCAGTAAACCCCAAAAAATCTCAAAATTTCTAAGATGTGTAATTACATAAATGTGTTTGTTATTTAATTGTGTTTAATTTAACAATTTTTTTCTTTGCTTTTAAGATATATAGTGGTGCATGTTCCCTTTGTCTATTGTATAATTGATTTTTCAATAATATACATGTGAAATTTTGTAATACATGCATGGATATTTGTAATGTTTATACAACTTTTTTGTAATTTATATGTCAAATTTTATAATGTGTAAATAAAGATATATAATGTAAATGTGTTAGATTTGTGTACACCGTAGCATGTAAGATATACCCATTACCAAAAAAATTGTTAAAGACAATCTTATTGACCACAAACTAAATTGAGGGACTCTAAAAAAATTGTTAAATTATTCGGGACATTTTGTGGTTATTTGAAAAATAAAAACTAGAATTTCGTTTCTCGGACATTAACAACATAATACAGAAGCTACTTGGGGTGTATGTAAATGACTGGGATTAGGATAATTTTTTTTAGAAATTGGTAATATTGTAATTAAAAAATATATCAAAAATAAATTTTTAATGTTTAGTGGAATGTGAATTATTGAATTCAAAAACTGGCCAACAACCACATGTGCATAGTTCATTTTTTTTAAAAGTTTTTTCTCCTGTCTCTCAATTTTTACTTTATTGTTTATATTTTGATAAGAGTCGAGTCCTATCAATTCGGTCGGAAACTCAGAACATCACTTGTAAATTTCCGTTATTTTAATTAAAGTTTTGTGTTGACAAAAAAAAACTTAGTGGCCACAAAATAAATAAAGGATCAAATACCAAAAATTCCATCGAATATTTTTATATACACATTTAGTCCACGCCTTTTATTTTGTACTAAAAAGTCCCTTAAGCAGCCATATAACTAATATTCTCCTATTTTTAATGGTTCGCACCAGCGGCATGGTGAAGGACTTTTTGGAGCAAAATAAAAAGGCTTGGACTAAACATGTATTAACAAATGTTCGAGGGACTATTTGGTATGTACCCCAATAATAAAGACACGATTGAGTTTTGAATATCATCTTTTTTTTTTCTAATTGAACATCCATTCAGTTCCTTGGGCTCCAATTTTAGATATTGAATCAGATGGCTGAAGTTGGGTCATCAATAATTTACAAGTACAAATATAATGCAAGGCAAAACAAATAAAGATAAATATGTCAAAGGAGAAAATAATATATTTATTTTTATTTTATCTTCTTTTTCTTGAAGACTTGAAAAACTGCCCCTTATATTCTCATTTGTATTCCATTTATAGCTTTGAATAGTTTCCTGTTAAAATAAAATTAGCTCTCATCATTAACATCGAATTTGAAAAATTGTTCGTTTTTATTGAGTGATATTTTTATGAGGAAAGTATCCTTTGGTCCTTCACAAACAAAATTTAAACACTAAAGGAATTTTGACAAAATTTTAAACACTTAAAAGTTAATTGGCCTTCAAATAGTTTGATCCAAATGAACCCTAATAGAGTTATTCAAAGAGTCAACTTTATTCCCACTAGATAATTACCGAAAAATAAAATGAAGCAATGGATCTCTTAAACTCTTCACCAATACTAAATGTCTTTCCATCTTTATCAAATAAATGTCACATAAAAATACACACACGGGTTAAATAAAAATAATGTTTTTTTTTCTTCTTCTCAATAATCTATATGTAATTAATATATAAGTAATATGTGTAAGTAACAAACAATATTTTCATTTTAAAATCATTAAAAGTTGTCCATCTTAGCTCTATATAACTTGTAAAAATAATTTGATCAAATTTCAATATTCGGCATATTAAGGATATCCACAAGATTACACCCACACCTAAACTTAGCTGCTTCCCCTGATTTTCTGGAAGACTACCTAACCATTTGCGCAGCCTACCAACGGTATTCTCATTTGAAATAGTCTAACGGATATCTGTGCACATCTTTATTGTTAGCTTATTTCTTGGTTATAGTAGTTAACCTTTGTATATATATCACATGTAGCATGCGTAAGAAGCTCAATGAGAACAATACCTTTCTTTGTTCTACATTCCTTTTCATATTTCTTTACAATTCTGCAAATTCATTTAAAGAGTTTTATAACTCTTAAAAGTTAAAACTCTTTACGACATTCTAAGAGTCATTTCATGTTAGGAGAAAAAAACTCTTCACCTCATCTAATTAAGATACCAAAAATCATTGGTTTCCTTCCTTTAATGCCAATATGTCTCTTAGCTTCCCTTATGACATAACGTTTGCTCAAATTTTCATCCTTCCTTTCTTTGCTCTATGTTCCTTTTAATATTTCTTTACTACAAATTCATTTAGAGTGCATCTATTCCCACTTCAAAACACTCTAACCCCGCTCCACATTTATATTAAAGGACTATCACTTATCTCACTTTCTTGCTGTGGATATGTTCAATAGAGGTGGTCCTACATCTCCAACATAGGATACCTTTTTATGCCATTCCCCCTTGCCTCTGGCCTCCATGGCCATGTCGGGGCATCCTTTTCTCAAACTTAGTGACTTAGATCCTGATTGCTACCTTCCTTGTCCTATTTGGTTATGTCGACCTTTTGGAACCCATTGTTGTCCTGAACGGACCTGACTGAATTCACCATCTCTTGTTGGGAATTTAATTTATCTGAATTATTTTGATGGGTCCCTTACTGGTCATACCCTCCAGTGGTGTCTCACTAACACCGCTAAATCTAGTCTTGCTCTTCGGATATATTCTCCAACCGTCTTGGCTCCTTTCTCATGGAAGAGTTGATATACTCTCATAAACGCACGACCTTGGTGATGGCGTCACTAGTCATCCACCCCGACTTTCCATCCACACTTGTGTATATTACTTACGAGCACAAATTCACTTACAGGCCCTCACCCAATCCCTCGTTTGATTCCAAACATATTTATTCATACGTAGTGACTGTCTCTCGTCACTTTATGCTGCCCCTACGAGCTAAAAATTTTGCCCAAAATTTTAATCTTGGGTGTCGCTGCCCTCCACCCTACACAATCACCTTTGGATTCTTTCCTTCCAGTGGTCCATTATAATTCATCTCTTTCCTGAATTCTTACATGTGAATTTTTGAAAAAGTCCCCCTGACTCTCCCCCTGTTGTGATAACCCGCCAACTAAAATAATAGCTGGCCAGCCCAATAATTTAATAATCAGAGGAATCATAGATGGTCCATTCTCACCATCACTATCGATTAAAATAATAGTACGAGGTAACCACCAGTCATTTTAGAAAACGGATTGTCAATAAAAGAAAATTTTGTAAATAAAAGAAAACACTTAGATAATCCCATTTGCGAAAACGGTGGATATCAAAAATTGATAATGAAGAACGATAATTTCATAAATAATCACCGAATAAGTTGTCGACGAACAGACTAATATAAATAGTTACACCGAGTATTACATTTCAATATTTACAATATAGTAAATGAGTGCGATGCTTGGGCAAACACGCCCGAATAAATAAACTTAACTTAACTACACTACAATGGAAAGAAGCGTCTAATACCAATAACCCACAACATCCGCAATATGCTGTAGCTCCATGACAACCAGAATGGAAATGTAAATACGGGTGTCCATCCGGTAGAGCACCTGTAACGAAAATAGTATGTGCAAAAACAAAGAAATATAGATACGGGTCAGGGCCCGGTTTGATATGATTCCCATGTGAATAAAATGCACGATAGTTAAGTGCGTAATTCTCTCACAGTTAACAATAATATTTCTCACCTCTCTGTCTAAAAGCAACCTAGCGTAATATAAATGATGCTCGGTTAAATAAAGAACAGAAGGCTAACTTCTCTCAAGTCTCAGCACTATGCCCTTATTCGTGTGTGGGGTATCTCACAAAGCGAAATCGAAACAAGGAACCCCCCCGATACACTACTACTAGGCAAGGTTGATCATCGAGATACATTAGACCCTGTCCTAAATAATTCAAGTACTAAAGGCAAATTTCTCCCCAGTCACAACACTATGCCCTTATTCGTGCGTGGGGTGTCTCGCAAAGCGAAATCCAAACAAGGAACCCCCCCGATACACTACTACTAGGCAAGGTTGATCGTCGAGATACATTAGACCCTTAGCACAATATTATGTGTGTGTGTATATATATATATATATATATATATATATATATATATATATGTGTGTGTGTGTGTGTGTGTGTGTATGTGTGTGTGTGTGTGTGTGTGTGTGTGTGTGTGTGTGTGTGTGTGTGTGTATGTGTGTGTGTGTGTGTGTGTATGTGTGTGTGTGTGTGAGAGGTCTCATCCACAACTACTCAAGGATACATAATTGTATCCATTCACCATCAAAACATAATTCCCATTTATTCTTTAGGAGTATATATAAATGGTACAACATTTTATCAAATGTTTACCAATCAATTTCATCATAAACTAATCCATTTCATAATTCCATTCCTTATCAGGAAATATAATCATAGTTTTATTCTCTTTGTGGCATTTTATCTCAATTATAAATTTTATAAAAATATCTTCCTTATAAGGAATATAGTCATCATCATATGCTCTTTATGGCATTTTTATCTCACTTTTACATTTTGTAAAAATCCTTTCCTTATCAGGAAAATAATCATTTTCAAATGCTTTTCGTGGCATTTATATGTGCTCTTTGTGGCACTTCATCATGCTCTTTATGGCATTTCAATTGTGCTCTTTATGTCACCCATATACATCAAGTCCAACTTGATTTAGAATAGTTATAATTACATATATATATATATATAACAATTCTAAGACCGCCCGTCCGGGTTTCCCCAATGTGTGCGCCCCTAAATGGCTATCATCTTCCAGGGCCTGTTATTTAGACAACCTGGGATCCTACCAAACGTCGGGAAGCGGCTATGTGCCTCAGGGATAGTCAAGACCACACCCGGAATCTCCTACCCATTGCAGAAAATATACAATCACAAGCGCTCACATGGCCTAGGGACTATATCCGCCCTGCATTAATTTGTCAGGGGGCATCACCACAACGCGCGAACTTCCCTTAAGATAGCGATTTAGAGAGGGTGTGTATCCATACCTTTTAACATTTATAAAAGTCATCTTTCTTTTCATTTGAAAACATCCATTTTTACATTCTCAAAATAATTTGTACTATTTATTAGTACCACATTTTATAATATGCATTTCTTGCTCATTATGTCATATTTTATTAATGACCTAAGACCCGAAGTACCAAAACCTCAAACTAGTCTCCAAGTGTTCATATAATTTATAGACCCTCAAAGTAAGCCTCCCTCAAGGAGTATCTCCCAAAAGCCTCAACAATAATACTTTATCTTCAATTTTATCCTTTGGTTAATCTCCTATTTCATTCGGACATCAACTTACACAAACTAGCCCTCGGGGTAAGCCTAAACATCCCATTTAATCTTAGGGCATTAGCCTACCCAAAAACTACCCTCTAGGACACCCCATACTTCCCAAAGGAAGGCCCCTAAACCTTGGACCTAAAAGAAAAAGGGCAAAAAATCAAACTAAGAAAATCTCAGAAAAACAGGGGAACCGAATTGATTCGCCCTTGCGAATCGATTCACTAAACAGCCGAATCGATTCGGTGAGCAAAACTGACTTTCTACAATTGTCTGAATCAATTTGGTCTTAACCCGAATCTATTCGGTCTACTAGACCTATAGTCTACCCCTTATCCGAATCGATTCGTCCCCAGGGCCGAATCGATTCCGTCCTGAAATCTTGCCCAGTTAGGGCTACGGGTTGTAAGAACCCTAAAATCCCAAAACTTCAAATCTTTGATTTTTATCCAACATCAACAACATCTAATTCTCCCAAATCGTTTCTACACCATTAATAACTAATAATTTATCCTCAAATCAAATTAAAACTAGGATTTAAGGCTTTAATTACGAAAATCAATAAATAACCATTTAGGGTTTAAATCTCCAAAACTTAACTACACATGCAATTTTATCACATTAAATCACATCTAGCAAGTAAGAAACTTGCCTCGAGGTTCGTAGTCTCTGATCCACCTCCGGTAGCATAGATTTATGGCCTCAATCTTCCATTTTCTCTCTTTTCTCTCCATTTCTCCCAACTCTCTCTTCTCTCTCTCTCTCCTTTTGCTTTTCTCACAAATGAAGAAAGAAAAAGGGGTGGGGGACTTAACCGGGTCTTAAAACATAAATTCCCACTTTTAATTTCTAATACACCATTAAAATGACTCGTAACCACTTATTTGAGTCATAACGCGTTAAAAGTGCCCGAAACCCAAAAATACAACATGACACTTATTTCGACTATCTCGACCATTCTAAAAACAACCGCACCCCCTATTTTGGCATTCGGGAAAGTGTGAACAAATTTTATGTTCCAATTTTATTTTATTTCATTAATTATACCACGATTTAAATATGAACCATAACCGTCGTTTTACATATAACGACGCAACATATCACAATATAATGCCATTTACCTTCTCATACGGTAAATAGACAAAACATAGTAAATATTATCCCTTAATCTCACGGGAAATAATATTTACTGCAACTTCCCCTATTTTATAGAATTAGCCCATCGGGTATAATAATATAAAATAGCCGCTCAAAAACCTGGGTTGTTACACCTACCAATAAAGGTGGGTGACTCTGAAATTATATTGTCGTTGTTTACAATGGTGTTTGGGGAAATTATTGTCCCCAAGTGGTTATCCTATTGTCATCTGATCGAATAATAATTTTGGTGGCTTCGATCGAAATCACCATTCTCAGAATACTCTATGTCTTATGCCTCTCCTCTCCTCTTGCAGTCCTTCTAACGGCCCTTGCTGGTTTCCCTATATTTCTCGGTGTAAGCAGCTCAACTTAATTCGTATATGAATTATATTAACTATACTCAATAGCAAGAGAACGTAAGTCGCATACGTGGAGGAGCGCAATAATCCCTATCATAAGGCTCTATATCAAAAGAATGCTAGTCTGAAATCTTAGTATGTCGTACAGATCCTATAGACACTAGAACATGATACTCGGAAACCATTTATGATAGCCCATATAATTAAATATGGGTTGATCAGGCCTTTATTAAATTAAAATAGGTTTTTCATATGGTTCATTCTTATCATCACTATCAAAAACTTTTTAATTACGAACCACCTAAGTAAAATTAGACCGGTATAAAATTTTATCTTTCTTTAAAACAGATCAATCTAACAATTCGAAAACTAAATTAAACATTCATAATATACTAGAGTTCAACCATCACAATATATAAATGAATAAAGGTTTACTGAATAAACCACCAGCTAAAAATCCAAGACTAAATACTCCAAAATAAAAAGGAACTAAATAAATGAAAGCTTACAATGGATAACATGTCCATACAAGGAATATAAAATGAGATACAACACTAGAACTGAATTGAGGAATCATCTAATAAAATCAAATCATGTCAACATGCACAGTGCTACAACTTCGAGTCCCTAGAAGGAAGTCATGATTGGCGTCCCTGTGGCTGGACACCTAAAACGTTTTGAAAATATTTTATAGCAAGTGTTAGAACATAAAACCTTTTGAAAATATTTAGCAAACGTTTATCACATTAAAATTTTGTTACTGATTTCACATGTTCACGTACACTCTATCTTCAGTTCTCCTAACCTCTCATCCATAGTGCACCCCTAACGTTATATACTTATCCCTCCTAGATATGCTACCCTAGCTAACTAGAAAAAATTATTCAATCGAACTTATTTACACGTTTAAGTTCCCATACCCCCCATACAGTACATTAATTTATTAACATCTCTCATATGTTAATTTTCAACCTAAGTTACATTCCTCACATGTTATATTTTCAATCACAACACTAAGTCACTCCACTTAATTCATCATTCCGATGTACAAAATCTTAACTAACATTCACATTTGTTGTCAGCTGGGTCGTATAATTAAGTTTCTTGACTTAATTCATTCTTTTTTTATATACACTATCTAACTGTCCATTCTCTCACATAAGTAGATACAATGCACGATATATATTTCACACACACAATATATATATTGGTCCGGATGTTCCATCGACCCCAATATTATTTATGCTTGATATTGGTCCGGATAGCCCTCGACCCTAACTCGAACATTCATGTATTGGTCTGGATATTCCCTCGACCTCAATACATCTAATATACTTTAGGTATTCACACCGCCTAAGTATTCATATGATAGGTATTCACACAACGTAGGTATCCACAGTCTTACGTAGTATATTTCTATCATATACTCGACGTACTAAATTTCTTTACGAATGACCCATTTATCGTATTCATAAGTTTTCACATAATTTTCATGTATTGGTTCAGATGTTCCCTCGACCCCATTACATTTAGTATACTTTAGGTATTCATGCCAAGGAAATTTTAAAATGATAGGTTTTAACATAACCTAATTATCCCCCCTTGTACATTGTATATTTTTCTCATATACTCACCGTACTATTTACTTTACGATTTATTCCACTTATCGTACTCATGAGTATTCACACAATTTTAAGGGTCCTAGTTACCCCTTTATAAATTTCAATAGTTAAGCCTAACTCACCCTACTGATCTACTTTATCAATTTAATTCTCAAACTCCCTATAATTCATTATCTTTCTCCCGGATAATTTATAGCACAAAATCAATCCAATTTCTTTCTTGTCATAATCCTCTCAATAAGACTAAATTATAAAACAAATGTAGGCCTACCATCACATAATAACTCTCTTATTATATCCCAGCATGGTTCCCAAAAGTCTCCACGATAATTATTTAGAAGAAACTAGGCCCGAAAAGAAAATTCTAAAAATTTTCCCAGACTTAATGAACTAAACTTGTTCGCCAACCTACACTTTGTCTCCTTCGCTAAGTTCATGGGTTTTTCCACCATTTTCAATTTCCAACTTTCATGATACTTCATCAAACTTTAAACTAATTGTCCCTAACCATTACAACATGCATTATGATCAATTCCAAAGTGATTTTTACACCAAATCATCACAATAATTAATCAAGAAACGGATTAAATCACAAAATCCTCAAAATCCTAGATTTCCATATTCTTATTCCAGTTTTAACATAAAACCCAGGTTTAATTCATATTTGTAATTACTCATCTACTGATTATCAATCCTCTACATATATGAATCACACTATATGAAATCCCTACCCATAACATGCATTAAAAATAACTTTTCCTTCCAAGAATATGTATTATATCATCAATTCATGAAACCCTCCTAAATTGGGTTCATAGATTCTGAATTTATGGTACTGAGGGATTGATGCTCCTCTATTCTAATTTGTATTCCTTAGATGATTAGGTTTCAAGATTTGGGTCCAATTCTTCAAGAATACCTCACAAGCCTTTGAAAATTGGTTTCTCTTTTCTCTCTATTGGCTTCCTTTGGGTTTAACTGTTTCTAACCCTATAATCAAGTCTTAAACATCAGTTATAACACTTAGAATTTTGTTGGTCCCTTAAACTCTATTTTCCAAATGACCAAAACGCTCTCAATAGGTGCCGGTTTGGTCTTAAATTGACCTGAAATCCTAACAATACCCCTGTTGATACCAAATTTAGTCAGCTAACGTGGACCAATCATATGAAGACACGTGTAAATCTACATAGCAAATACAAATACTTTCAAGAAACAATATACTTTCACAGAGCTACTCAGGCGTTCTGAGCTACTTAAGCGTACCGAGCAACTTAGACGGTCCGAGCTACTTAGCGTGTAGAGCATCCAATCAAGAAAACAAAAAGGCGACTACGCATTAAATGTGCATTATTATCGTACAGATGTATATGTCTACTAGATAACAGTGCATTACCTTTTCATGTGTACAGCCCCAAGGCTATAAATACATTGTAACCTCCTCATAAGAAGGGGACTTTGGATCTCTTGGTAAACCAATTATCGAGATTCAAGGCAAACTGTCAGCAATACAAAACAGTGGATGTAGGCCATTTTCATAAGGCTGAACCACTTTAAAAATCCTTTGTCTTACTTATTCATTTTTATCTGTGATTGATTAATTAGATATAATCTAGTTTTTTTTATCAAAAGATTGGCGCCATCTGTGGGAAACGACTGTACTTATCATTTTTCACTAAATAACTCATCATCTATGGCTGAGATTCCGGAATCCAGTAATCGAAACACTGGGGTCCCTCCAAACCCCTCTACTCCACTAAATATTCAAGATTTTGCTGGCATAATGGCTAAGTTAGCCCAAGGGCAAACGACCATGTAAGAAACCATGCGTCAACTTATACAAACTGTTCGAGATGGAGTGTCGGCCCAATCAGGACAACGAAGTGCTCAGAGAAATACCCATCTTCCATCTTCAAGAACTAGACGAATGCTATTCTCGTAGGTCTCTCAATCTAGACGTACTGACTCATATCGTACTGAGAGGTCTAATGATCCTTCGTATCAACCTGGCCGGACTTCATCAGTATGAGCTACAGATTCTCAACGGAATGTCACTCTAACTCCAGAATGGACCAGTGCTCTGGAAAGGTTGAGTAAAGTCTCTCCTTTTGATTGATTGGGCCCCAGGAGGAATAGAAACCCTCCTAGGATCACGTCAAGCAACTCTCAATATCCATCCAATTTAAAAGGAGGCTCTGCCCAATCACGCCCAACAGCCCGTAATGAAAGGTCCCAAGAGGAAAACTCAACATGATCAGTCGCTCGAACAAATAGGCCCGAGGTGGGAAACGATGCATGGAAAGGCTCTATTCAAAGGTTGGAAGATAGGTTATGGGAAATGGTTAAGTCCAAGAATCCCCTACAAATAACTTTTGTCCAAGGGACACCATTCGTACAGGCAATTATGGATTTTCCCATACCATCAAATTCAAAGATCCTATGGTGACACCTAAATATGATGGAAAAACTGATCATGTCCTCCATATAGAGCAATACCAAACTGCTGCCAATATCTATGCGGTTCCAGATGAGATGAGGTGTAGGGAATTTTCAGGAACTCTCATCGAGTCAGCTCAAATATGGTACAATAACCTTCCTCGAGGAAAGATTGCAACTTTCTTTCAACTGGCAGAGCTTTTCATAAGGAATTTCTATTTTGGAGCGAAACCAGTTAAAAGAGTAGCACACTTACTCTGCGTTAGACAGAAGACAGGAGAAAGTACCATGGACTATATAACTCGTTTCAATAATGAGAAACTTGAGGTAATTTATTACGAGGAGAAGACAACAATTACTGCTCTAATGAGTGGACTGTTACCAGACAAGTTGTACTATACTTTGGCCAAAGATCCGCCTAGGACCATGGCAGAAATAATGGCAAAGGCAGCCAAGATCTTGAACGCTGAGGAAGCCATGGCTGCGAAGAAGAATACAGACACTAAGGAGACCAAGGTTGAGGCTAGTAAAACTGAGAAGAAGGATCAGAAGAACAATAGTGGCAACAGGAAGTCGAAAGGTAAACAAGCGCTGGAGCAGATGAGGAAATATGGAAATTATACTCCCTTGAAGGTAGATATAAATCACATTCTGGAAGAGATCAAGAACAGTGAGGAGCTAACCTGGCCAGAGAAGATGAAGGCAGATCCTGATAAAAGGGACAAGTCTAAATACTGTGAATTCAACAAAGATCACGGCCACATGACTAAACATTTCATAGATCTTCAGAATGAAATTGAAGCCCTCATCTGGCGAGGAAAACTAACTAAGTACGTTGATCACCAAAATGGTGGAAAACCAGCAACAGAGGAAGGTAAAGATCTAAATCTCCTCGTCGAGCAAAAGAATAGAGATCACGAAGATGATCCAGAAGATGACCCCGATCTCCCTAAAAGGCTAAGACAGCCAGAGCACTAGGTATTTTCAATCCATTTTGGGTCATTTGAATGTAATGTCATTACAGGTGGAGATGAAGGACGTGGAGAACTTACTGCGGAGAGAAAAGATTACCAAGATGAGGCCCAAGCTTGCTCTTACATACAGCGCATAAACTTGGCTGAAGATGATCGCCCAAGGAAGGTGAATAGGGACAAACTGGTCATCGTCTTTTCTAAGAATGACCTGGAAGGTGCACTATATCATCATGATGACCCATTGGTGATTAAGATGAGAATGAAGGAGGTGGTGATTTCACGGGTACTGGTGGATAATGGTAGCTCTGCAGATATCATGTTCTTCCCATGCTTTGATAGTTTGAATCTGAAGTTAGCCCAGTTGGAGCCATATCATAGGCCCTCCTTAGTTTTACTAGAGAAAATATTTTTCCACTTGAGACGATCAAGTTGGATATGCTTATTGGTACATGGCCTGCTTGTCGAACAGAACGAGTACACTTTTTCATAATGGATAAAAACGTTCAATCAGTCTACAACATCATCATGGGAAGGGTAGGCTTGAAGAAGTTCTAGGAAGTACCATCTATTGTACATCAATGCTTAAAGTTACCAACTAATTTCGAAGTGGGAGTTATGAAAGGTGACCAGAAAGTAGCTCGGGAATGCTACTATTCATCTGCTGAACAAGAAGAACGATAAGAATCCAAGAAAAAGACTACTACATATCAAGTGGATGAAACAGAAGAAGCAGAGATTGAAACATTAGACCTTAGAGACGAGTCTCAGCTCATGAAGGTCCAGGTCATGGAAGCTACCGAAAATATCATTCTGGATGATGAACACCCAGAATGAACAACCCAAATTGGTGCGTCATTGGATGTATCGATAAAGCAGGAACTGATAGAATTTCTAAGGCGTAGAAAATAAACTTTTGCATGGAGTCATGAATACATGCCAGGGATAGACCCGAGTTTCCTGTGCCACAAGCTCAACGTTAGCAAGGAAGTCAAGCCAGTGAAGAAGCGAAGAAGAGTGTTCATCCCTGAAAAGAACCCAGCTATACAGGAAGAAGTAGAGAAACTACAGAAAGCCTTTTTTATTGAGGACATCAAGTATCCTGATTGGCTAGCAAATATGGTGATGGAAAAGAAGAAAAACAATAAGTGGAGGATGTGTGTGGACTTCACTGATCTTAATAAAGCCTGCCCAAAGGATCATTTTCCTTTGCCCCGAATCGATGAGCTGGTGGATGCTACCTTGGGGCATGAATTTTTGAGTTTCATGGATGCTTACTCTGGTTACAACCAGATTAAAATGAAACCTGAGGACAGGGAAAGTACCTCTTTTATCACCCCAAGGGGAACTTATTGCTATAATTTTATGCCTTTCGAACTTAAAAACGCAGGTACAACATATCAGGGACTGATGAATAAGGTGTTTGCAGAGCAAATTAGTCATAACATGGAGGTTTATGTCGACGATATGCTGACAAAAAGCAAGAAATCTGATGATCATTTAGTTGACCTAGGTCAGACTTTTGATCAACTAGAGAAATATCAAATGAAGTTGAATCCCACCAAATGCATATTTGGAGTACGAGAAGGTATGTTTCTAGGATATATTGTTAACCAACGAGGTATTGAGGCAAACCCTGAAAATATCAACGCCCTATTGGAGCTATGATCTCCAGCTACAAAAAAGGAGGTGCAAAGTCTCACAGGGTGAGTTACGGCACTTAACATATTTATGTCACGAGCAACAGACAGATGCCTCCCATTCTTCAAAACACTTCAAAAAACTTTTAAGTGGAATGATGAATGCGAACAGGCCTTTCAAGAGTTGAAGAAATATCTAGGGACACCTCCATTGTTATCTAGACCAGTGATGGGAGAAAGGCTATACTTGTATTTGGCGATTTCAGATAATGCGGTTAGCTCAGAATTGATAAGAGTGGAGGACGGAGTGCAAAAACCAGTTTATTACACCAGTAAGGCCTTTCGAGGAGCAGAGATCAGATATCCAAGGCTGGAGAAGTTATCACTAGCACTAATCGAAGAAAGTAGAAGGATGAGGCCATACTTTCAAGCCCATACTATAGTAGTGTATACTGATATGCCATTAAGCAAAGCTCTGCATAAACCGGAGAAATTGGGAAGATCGATGTATTGGGCAGTAGAACTTAGTGAATATGACATAGTTTATGAGCCTAGGTCGTCACTTAAGGGGCAGGCAGTAGCAAATTTTATCGCAGATTTTACTCACTCTGATACATTCGAAGAGCCGGAGCTTAATACAGACTAACCCGTGGATGTTACGGGATCATCGAAGATAACACAAGACCAATCTCCATCCGTGGATAAGAAAGAGAAGATAATCAACGAGCAGTGAGAAGTGTCGGGGGAAGACAAAACGACGTATCAAATATTCCATCGAGGAACTCTGCCTGACCAGGAGTTTGATAATTAAGTACTTGTATGGAATCTATATGTGGATGGCTCTTCGTGTGCCACAGGCAGTGGAGCAAGAATAGTTTTAAATAGTCCTGATGGAATTGATATGGAGTATGCTCTACGTTTTTAATTTAAGGCTTATAATAATAAAGCTGAATATGAAGCTATGATCGTGGGCCTAAGTCTGGCCAAAACCATGAAGGCAGAGCACGTCGTTGTATTCAGTGATTCACAATTAATCGTAAATCAAATTCTTGGGTTGTATGCAGCGAAGGGAGAACTAATGGTCAAGTATCATGCGAAAGCTATGGAGGTTGTCTCGACTTTTGTTGCAGTTTAGTTGAACAGAATACTGAGATTAGAGAATACAAGAGCCGACGACCTAGCTCGGCTGGCATCAGCAACACGCACCGAGATACGAAGAACAATCCCAATAGAAATCCTGGTAGATCGGAGCATAGATGAAGATTTGATGATGAACTTCATTGCCCTCGACTTGGGACCATCCTAGATGGATCCCATCAGGGCCTATATCGAAGAGGGGGTTGTGCCAACTGATAAACTCGCAGCCAAGAAACTGAAGTTTAAAGTTGCTCGTTACGTATTGACTAGTGGCATATTGTATAGAAGAGGCGTTATAGCAGGACTACAGAAATGTGTCCATCCCTCCAAAGTTAAAGACTTGATCGAAGAGGCTCACGAAGGGTCTTGCGGAGCCCATATAGTAGGTAGGATGCTCTTAAAGAGAATAGCAACACAGGGGTATTACTGGCCAACGATGAGAGCTGACTGCACAACTTACGCTAAAAAGTGCGATAAATGCCAAGATTTCTCTTCCATCCAAAGAACTCCCCAAGTATTGTTAACACCCATTACGTCCCCTTGGCCATTCACCATGTAGGGGATAGACTTGGTCGGGCCGCTTCCAATGACCAAAGGGAGATTCAAATACATCGTAGTTACTTTGGATTATTTTACCAAATGGGTGGAAGCTAAACCTCTCATTGATATGACGTATGACAAGGTCTATCAGTTTATTTGGAAGAGTATTATTTGCAGATATGGTCCCCCACATGCATTCATTACTGACCATGGAACCCAATTTGACAACGAGGAATTCGTTGCATATTGTCATCAATCCAATGTACCGAAGATCCACTCTGCACTAGGCCATCCCCAAAGAAATGGGCAAACTGAAGTGACAAACAGAACCCTACTAAATGGTCTAAAAAATGGTTCGATGGAGCAAAGGGAAGCTGGATTAACGAGCTACACTCTGTGTTGTGGGCTTATCGCACTACACCGCGAACAACAACTGGGGTGTCTCCGTATATGTTAACATTTGGGAGTGAGTTTGTCATACCTGTTGAATTGGGTCTACCCACACATAGGGTGCTTAATTTCAATTCTCTTGTAAGCGACTTGATGAGACGTTTAGACCGGGATATGCTCGAAGAAGTTAGGGAAGAAACAGCAATCAGGAATGCAGCATACCAATAACGAACAGTCTTGTTCTACAATAAAAGGGTGAAGAAGTGCGATTTGAAAGAAGAGGATTATGTGCTGAAGAAGGTGATCCAAAAGCATAACAAACTGGAGGCCAACTAGCATGGACCTTACAGAGTAACTGAAGTTGTTCGTCCTGGGACATACAGAATTGAAACTTTGGAGGGAGAAGAATTCAAGAACACATGGAATGCAGAGCATCTGCGTAAGTATTATCAATAATTAAAATCCATATGTAATACATTTCTCTCAATATAAATAAAGTGATGTTTCGCCCATATTTCCTCCTTTGTTTAATTTTCTTCGGAATATTAGTGCTACACACTACACAAACACAAATTCAGATCAGCAACCACCAACTCCGATTGGTCGATAATTCAGTAACCACTAACTCCGATTGGTCGGCAATTCATTAACCACCAACCCCGGTTGGTTGGCAATTCATTAACCACCAACTCCGGTTGGTCGATAATTCATCAACCACCAACTCCGGTTGGTCGTCAATTTAACACCCACCAACTCCTGTTTGTCGACAATTTAATAACCATCAACTCTAGTTGGTTGGTAAATAACCATCAACTCCGGTTGGTTGGTAAATAAAAATCATACAGTGCAAAAGCCTGTTTGATCGCGGGTGAACTCAAGGGACACCCCAAACTAGGCAAGAAGATGGGTGACCTCCCGAGGCATCCACTGTCTAGGTAACAAGGTAATCCTGGCAAGATTACTACAACTAAGCATGAACATAGGATGAAAATCATTCCATTGCTTAGGCCCAAAGAGTGACAAGTCATTATAATCAGACAATAAATGGGACAATTTCCATTGTCTAAAAATGAAACATGACATTTTGTCCTTCTATATATATATATATATATATTCACCAATGAATAACAAAGACATTCTACTAAATATTTCCAAGGAAATGAAATTGTAAAAGAAAATAAATCTTTCTTTATTAAAACCAAGAAGATTACAATTTGATTCATTACATACAAATGTCCTATTCTATGGGTTTCTTTCCCTCTGCCTTTGAAACAGGTTCCACTCCAGCTGGAGGATCATCTAATGCATAAGGAGAGTTTATAAAGTTCATATCTCGCAGCATTCTGACATTAATTATGGATGGTCAATAAAGCAAGTGCTCTGGACGAGATATCTCAAAATTCAAATGAAGACTATAATCACTGAGATACTTGGAGATCAAAATCTAAGGAATAGCGCGGAATGGAATCCAGCTAAGGTCAAGTTTGAAGGGAGGCACAGGTAAATCAAGAACTCCAGGTTTATAATAATCCCATAAGAAATGACCTTGCTCCAGTTTCAAAACACATAAGGCATTCAACCATCCCTGCTTATATCGTTCATTGCTCGACTGCTGCAAATGAGCATCAAGATGATACAGAGCTTCATTATACCCAACCATCAAAAATCTCCAGACAGGTAAATCAAGAACTCCAAGTTCATAATAATCCCATAAGAAATGACCTTGCTCCAGTTTCAGAACACATAAGGCATTCAACCATCCCTGCTTATATCCTTCATTACTTGATTGCTATAAAAGAGCATCAAGATGATACAGAGCTTCATTATACCCAGCCATACAAAACTCCTTGGGATGCTTGTGAAATCGATAGGTCAATCTTTCAAGTTTCTAGTGGATATTTTTGACCAAAAGATCCTTATTTTCCATACTTAATTTTGGTTGGAGAGTTGCTCGGTGAGAACTTGCATTTTCTGAGACATTTCGACCAAGGCTTGAGTTTTGGCTTTTATCTGAGTGGCTTGATTTAATAAAGTCTGGTCATTCCTCGTATCTTCAATACTTTTTTGAACATCTCTACCTCTACCTCTACCCCTTGAGGAAGATATCGGTTTAGCTCGTTTCAAAGTCTCCAGCTCTTCTCTCAACGCAGCATTTTCAACCTCTAAAAAGGAATAAATCTCATCATTGACTGGAACCAACGATCCCGAGGAAGAAGAGGCAATAATTTTAAGTCATTTTAGCTCCTCTTGCACAGTAACATTTTCTTCTTCCAACATCTTGGCAATGTGCCTATGTTCTTCGACCTCACGACTTAGAACATTTTCTCTTATCTTATGAGCAGAAAGATACTTATCATAACCCCGATCAGAACTCAGTTGTTGGCACTTTTTCTCGTAACCCTCATGTAGGAGTTTGTTGGATTCTTTTTACTGCTTTTAAAGTTCCTCAATCGTTCCTTGAATATCTTCAATCACTTTGTAATAAGCCACATTATTGGTTACAGCACGATCAAGTAGGCACTTCAAGTATTGGTAAGCATCAATTTCTCATTCAGAGGCATCTGATCCGAGGATGTCAATTATTTGGGCCTCAGTAAAGTCTACATGACCTGCTTTGAAATAATCATTGCATTTCTTCATCAACTCTGTATCATTAGCTGATAAGAGTTCCATCCTGTCCACAAACTAGCAAAGAGAAAATAAAAAACAAAATCAACAATGATGCGAACAGAGAAAGTAAGAGAAAAATTCAAGACGAATAACAAAAGTTCATTTTTTATTCATCACGACAAAGGAAAATACATTTCAAGGTTACATCCAAGAAACAACGCAATAAAAGACGCGAATAACTTTACACCTTCTCCTTATTTCCTATAACCTCCTAACACGGTTTGGGTGAAGGGTTGGTTGCTCGGAGAGCAATGGCAGTTGCTCGGCAGATGTGCTAGCTTGTTGGACTTGCTCCGAGGGTTGAATAACAACAAAAACAACAACAAGGACTTTCTCTCCTATCATCATAGAAGACTCATCTGATGCAGCTTCATCTGCTTCTTCTTCTCCAGGAGAGGGAGGAAGGCAATGATTATGCTCCTGGAATAACTCAAAATCTTCAGCAACCTTCAATTTCTTCAAAGCTACTATCCATCGATACCTAAAATACTTAACAATGGCATACTCCATCTGAGAAGACATAACGGCCAAGACCTTATTCCAACTCTTGTCCCAACCAGCACTAAAAGTTGTCTTTACAGCAACTTTCCTTTTTGCTCTCTCCGAGGAAGTATTTTCCCTAAGCAGCTCTTCGACAGATTTTAATTTTTCTTCTACCTCAGTCTTACATCGTTCAGCATCTTGAAGCTTAGCGACATCTTCCTCGGCAGATTTAAGCTTGACCTCAAGCTCCTTTTCACGTTGTTCAGCGTCCTTTAATTTCTTCTCCAACTCTTTGGAGGCAGTTATAGCTTGATCTCGATTTATTTCAACAGACTGGACTTGTTTCTCCCATGCCTTTTTATCTTCCTCGTACTTCTGACGAGACTCCTTCAAAGATTGAGTTAATCTAGCAAAAGCTTCTTTTATCCCACCCGAGGAGGTAGAATCCCTGATGGATTCATATTTCTTCAAAATACTATTGAAACACGTCACGAGCTGAAAAAAGAAAGAAGTTTAATTCAATATACGAATATAGTATTAGAAGATAAAGGACTCAGGCTAATGATACTTACTGACGTAATATGTTGAGCAACCAAAGTAGTAATTCTCTCACGGGAAAAGGTGTCTTCAATACCTTGGAATTCTGGGACAGTCCAAGATCTGATCAAGCCCATAGCAGAGCTCGGAGGAATAAGAGCTGGAACATTACCTTCAGCATTTGAAGGTTGAGAAACAGAGACAACGGGTCTCTCAGTTGGACCTCTTTTCAATCTCCTCAGAGGAGCACTTTCAATTAAAGGTGTAGTCTCTCTTTTTGAAATGGCAACAGTTTCACTAGAAGGTGTTGCCTCTTTTGGAGGCACTAGGGGCTTCATGCCAGTTTCCTTAGCAGCAGTAGAGGGGGGTACATCTATATTCTTTGTCCCCTCATTTGGGTTATCCTATTTGTTCTTCTTTGCCTCTTCAGTGGCAAAGGCAAACTTGTCAAAAAAATGCGGGAGCTTTCCTCTTCTTCATCAGATCAGTAATAGGAGTACTTAAATCAGAAGAAGATCCTTTCACACTGGTTTTAGAAGTTGGTATACGATCAAGATCAACCACCATAGGACGAGCAAGGAAAGATGAAGTGGAGCTTCTGTATCTCAACAAATATGAAGCGGACCTCACATGCTCTCCAACGATTGACTGATGCAAACTCCAGATAAGTTTCAAGTCATTTAAATTAATATTAGTTTCCCTTGGAGATTTCCTCTTACTGTCAACTGTAACAAACAAAATTAACGTCAGTGATGCATTTCATTGAATACAAAGAAAACAAGATTTCAAAAATAAAAACAACCTATCCCATTGCCATAAAGCGGACACCTGGGACCATGGTACACATCATTTCCATTTAATGGAGGGCGTTGCCAATTTTTCATCACAACCCCATGATCAAAATAGTCCCTATTGGCATCGAGAAGATTGGCAACTAAAGCTCTATTCGAAAACCTAGTTTTTAAATAGAAAGTAGTGTCACTGGTAAACCATCTATAACAATACATAATTTTTGGAATTCCCAAATGAGTTCCATGAAGTTGATTCAACCTATATACGCCATTAACTACCCTCCATGTATTTAGAGCTACTATTGCAGGTACAATATCGAAATATTGGCAAAACTCCAAATACAGGGGATTTGGCGAGAAAGAAAATGCACACTCAGCTACAAAAAGAGTTGGGAACCAGTGTCCCTCCGCCAAAGAAAATAAATTAGAAGGACAAGGAGGTTCTTCTAAAATAACCCACGAAGGGATTGAAAAATTAGACCGAAAATTATCCAATGATTCAACAAGATAAACCATGGTGAATAAAGTAAATAAAGAAAAAGGAAGAAAATTTTACAGAATAAAGAGAGATCGGTCGACAATGAATGATGGAAAGAATGAAGGCACAAGATAGAGAGAAAATGAAGAGTTCAGAAATACAGATTTGAAAAGTAGAAGACGATAGGATTTCTGCCGCACTTAAATACTTTACCTCGGGAATAGAGAAAAGCAATGATTACAAGGGAAGATATTTGCGTTTCTGGCAGCTAAAAGAGGGAAAAGGAACAAATATCGAAGTGATCATGAAAAATTCAAAATATTTATGAAGTTTGATATTATACGCTCAAAAGGAATTAATATACGATGAAAATTTTCCTAATCTCTGAAGACCAGTGTTCCGAGCAGCTTTCAAGCAAAATGTTCCACACTCTTCTTCAACCTCAACTGTGAAACATTGGGGGCTTCTGTTGATACCAAATTTAGTTAACTGACGTGGACCAATCATATAAAGATACGTGTCAATCTACGTGGCAAATACAGATACTTTCAACGAACAGCATACTTTCACCGAGCTACTCAGGCGTTCCGAGCTACTTAAGCATACCGAGCAACTTAGGCGGTCCGAGCTAATTAGCGTGCAAAGCATCCAATCAAGAAAACCAAAAGGCGACTATGCATTAAATGCGCATTATTATCGTATAGATGTATATGTCTACTAGATAACAGCGCTTTACCTTTTCATATGTACCGCCTCAAGGCTATAAATATGTTATAACCGCCTCATAAGAAGGGGACTTTGGATATCTTTGTAAACCAATTATCGAGATTCAAGGCAAACAGTCAGCAATACAAAAAATTGGATGTAGACCATTTTCATAAGGCTGAACCACTTTAAAAATCGTGTGTCTTATTTATTCATTTTTATCTGTGATTGATTAATTAGATATAATCTAGTTTTTTACATCAACAACCCCGGGTACAATTTTTCGACTATTTTGACGACCCATTCGGGATCATCAGTGACTTCTAAATTATCAACCGACCTGCTAAAAATATATTTCCTTTCTCGACCTCAAATTAGTATACACGCGACTGTTGGTTGATATATAATAAAATACGCACATATCACTATATATGTCGTATTGTACTAATTATCAATTATTTACTATTCACACTTACTAAATATTATCTCATAATATTAATCAGTATCTATCTCTCGATTAATATATAATAATCACCTTTATTATTTAATCACATTAAATTACTTTACTCGTGTAATTTAAATGCAACGTATTTTTTCCAATTAATTTCCCTAATTAATTAAATTATAAATACACATAAATACGGGGTTACAGGTAGGTCCTTAAGTTCTTGTCAAGATCATGATTTTATTTGCGTTGAGCTCTTATTAAGGCCTCGGGAGAGGTTATTTCTCATTTTGTTTAATAAAAAATTTATATGAAAAAATTCACTGGGGTTTTCTGTTTCTTTTCAATTGTAACAATGTTATTTATCTACTAGTAAAGACCTGAATAGCATAGTCAACTGGAATCTACGTTAATACTTCAAATAAATTCCATATGGCTCACCAAGTTCCCGAATTAAGTCTTTGATTCTAGTTGTCACCCGAATATGAAATGTTTAAGCAATCTTTTACCTGAATCTGTATCTTGTATGTCCCTCAAAATTAGGTTGAACCTCGCATTGTGAACTACGTGAAGGCATATGTGGGGTGGAGTAACTACTAGAAGAAAAAGGCCTTTTTACAACGGCTATAAAGTGTCATAAAAAGCTATTTACATCACTTTTAATCATAATCAAAAGCGTATTAAAAACCACCGTCATAAAAAAATTCAAAAAAAAAGTCCTAAAAATATAGCTTTTTAAGACACGTTATTTACAAGGGTTGCAAAAAATTCCCTCACTACCTACCACTTTCCCAAAAGCTTCCTAAATGTGTTTTTTATAGGACGCTTCACTTGAATGCATATCCATATATTACATTTGAAAGTTGTATAACAAAATAAAATCAACTCAAATGTTCTCAAAATCAATTCTAAATAGTCACATCCATATATACATTCAAAAGTTGTCATGCAAATATCTACTTCTAAAAGTTATCCTACCAATATATATATCCAAAAATTGTCTTGTCAAAGTAATACATACATTCAAAAAGGTACTTGTTCCAATTATAATTCCATCCAAAATCAGTTAAAACTAATAAAATCCATCTCAGATAGTGAAAATGAAACTATTATAAACCAAACACGTCCTCGACATTCCACCACAAATGCCCGCTCCATTCTTTCTTTACAAAACCACTTTCCATAAACCTACAAAAAAAATAAAGAAAATATTATTATCAGTTGCAACGAGAAACCAATTTATGAATATCCATATAACCAAAATAACTACATAATAACAATTTGATTTAACATAAGTAAAAAAAATCCGGTAGCTCCCCTCCCCCTAACACACACACACACAAACCACCACCACCACTCACCCACCCATAACAACAGTATCCCCCCAAACCTTTCCAACCACTACTCTCGCCTATCTCTATTGCATGGATATCGTATCACTTTTTGAATTTTGATAAACCAAGGCAAAAAATCTTGTATCACACAAACATATTATTATTTAATAGGATGCATCACACATGAATGGTGTGTATACCATTAATTAGTTCATATAAATATCATACGTATGAATGAGAGAAGGAGACTTACTATTCTTTGAGGTGCCTTAAAATGAATTGAATGAAATCAACTCGTACATCATCAATCTCATCCTTTGTGTATGTCTCTTTCTTAGATAACATGTCCATCTTAAACAATCCAAGAATAAATGATGAGTTTTGAAGACATATATTAAGAGATTATGGACAAAAGTATAATTAATTACTTTTGAATCAATAAACTTAGAAGGACTCTCTATTAATTCTCTCATATATTTTATCGCATGGTATCCACACTCAACGTTCGTATTTTGTTTAGAGCACTAAATGACACAAGCGCTAAAATATTAGTAATCGAAAGTAAGGGAAGAAATATTACAATATTACTAATATTTATTTACATTTACATCCTTCCAATGGGGTATTGTGGGTCCTTTATTTCCATCAAGCGACAATGGAATGAGCCCACTACAAGACAATAATTTCATGATTAATGGTGAATGATAAATTATGCTCGAACCAAAGTAGAGATGACATTTTCCTCATGCATTGAAATAGAACTTAGTTGATTCATCGATTGGGTGAAGCAAAGGGTCCAACCAATAAACATTCATTTCATTTATATCCTCTATCGCGTATGTATTTTTCTCGATTAACTTTTTTAACTAGCATAGGTAAATAAAATCAATTAAGACATAAATTAAACAAGAATACAAAAAAATCAATTCATTACCTTCAAATCGATAGAATGAAAACCCTCCATGAGTTCTCTTATGTAGTTCATTACATAATATCCACAACATTCTTGGGTTGTTTGGGGCACTACAATGACACAATACTAAAAAATAGTCAAATGAGGAAAATGACAAGAATATATATTTCATGCACATATATTTGGTCACCTTAATGGCCTTCCACACCGGTCTCTGTCTTCTATTCCTAGAGCCAAAGGAAGGATGCCACATTAAGATAACAAGATTTTTAAGACATATTTATAATTGAAAAGAACATTATAACTAGGTAAAGATGAAATCTACTCACGTAGTAATACAAAAAGTAATTTCATCATTATGAAATGGATCTATGCATTATAATAAATTGGTTCAATTTTTCACACTTAGTAAAGCATTAGGCAACCCTCTTTATGCAGAATTGTAAGACTATAAACATAATAACAAGATTTCAAAGTACTGGGAATATAACGTTTAGGACTTGCAAAATTGTTATTATCTTCTAAAAGGCGTGGGCTTTATCAAAATTTAGGGATAGTTACATCTTTGTTTTTTAAAAAAGCAAGATACTTGAACTAGATATACATTTATCTTGATTAAAGATTCATTTAAGATGGGATTATAGTATAAACTGCCCAAATTACTCACGTCTTTGTTTTGTAAGATCAACACGCATTGATTAATTTGATTGTCAATATGCCTTATTTGTTCTTTTTCTATATCTTATTCATTTCTTGCTTTGATATTCATAGTGATGTCACTTTATTTTTTCATATTAGTTGACTCTCATGTATCTTGAGTTTCGACTAATTCAAAATGAAGAAATATCTAGGAGGGGTTGGTTCTCTATATTATACGCATATGGTTGTGAAAAATTATGTTAGGATAAGCACAACAGATACCAGCAATACTAAAGACATAATGACTCTCTAATTTTCATCACAACATATACCAGTAATACTAAATGTGAATTGCAAGGATTATTAGGTCATGTTAAGGGAAGCTCCTAGCCAGACTAACTCCAACCCACCCCCATAAAAGGATCTTCATCTGAAGTATAACCAAAAAATGAAGATACATTGTTACTTTCTATAATGTTTGTTTCAAGTACCGTGAGAAGGTAATTGATAATTTTCTCTATCCTTTAAGTAATGGGAATAGTAATTAAACAAGTTGCTAAGTGAAGCACTAAAATCAAATCAAATGCAGGTATACAAAAATAATAAAAACAAAGTTACTAGAGAAGCAACACACAAGCTTCATTCCATATGTAGGCGCGATAGGTTGCCTTTTATGCCTAAGACCTAATGGTCCATATCCAACATGATTTATTGGACTCCTGCATTGACTCTATATTAACACTGTGATGACGAGTACAAACTAAATTCAGCATTAACAAATAAAAATGGGATGGGAAAGTTTGATTAAATCTCAAGGAATTAATGCATCATCACACATTAATACTTATGTTAATACTTTTGTCAGACATGCCACAAAACAATACAAAATCCACTGTTGCTTGGAACAGACAAGTATTGGTTCTACAAAACACACTTTATGTATTTTGCCTTCAAAAATGCCAAAATCATCCGGGGATGGTCTTAGTGAGTTATACACGTTTAAACGTTATCTTGGACGTATGAAATAATCGAAAGTTAAATACCTCAAAAAGGGATTACGTAAGATTCAAGTTAAGCGGAGTTGATGATGTGAGACAAGTATCCGTCATGACTGCAATGTCAAGGAGAGGACTCTTCTCATGCATCCTAGTTATGCTTAATTGAAACTTCCAGAATTCTACAAAAGGCTCCTCATCTATATTACATGAGTCACTCATCTCCACATGATCATAAGACTTTCCAATGACCAGAGCAGGTACGTGAATTGTTATGCAAACATTTCTTGACTTCACAATTAGAACAGAATCCGATGCAAAATTTCAACTTTAGCAACGATTTTAGAAGCAATTGGGTATGTTGTTGAGCAGTACAATTTCACTGACATTGAATAAGTAGAACATTTAGGTTCTCTAAAGGTTACATTCGATGATGTGGGTGAAAGTGTATTGTTTTCATTTAGACTCTTCTTTAGCTGAAGGAACTTCAGAACATCAGAAGTGAAACGTTCTGAATATTTATCAACTGAAGAAAATCTATCTATAACATCTAGTAATGCTTCACAACAAACGACTACATAAGGACATGTAAATGAAAAAAATGCACATTACATAAAGAAACAAATAATAAGATGAATAAATGCATCCAGGTTTCAAGTGTTACTGAAAGAAAAGGTCGGCTCATCTTCAGCAATAAGTTGGAAATCACTGACTCTTGCCATAATGCATGTTAGAGCAAAACAGGGGGCACACTCATGGGGTAGTCGGATCCAAAAATTGGCACTTATTGGTTCAATCAAGGTGAGACACTATGTCCAGTACTTTGATTAAATCTTAAGGAAGTAAATGCATCATCACATGACAAAATCAGTGATAGAGATAAATCATGCCCAAATATATTTAGACAGTGATTTCTATATGCAATTCTATGAGCTGGAATCAAACATTCGGAAGGTATGTCTTTTAACACAATAGCTGAATGGCAGTTTTCGATGAAACTATAGTATAACTGTTGAATATCAACCTTTAGAAACTGATTATCAAAGTTATCAACAGGTGTAAACAGAGTGGAATCTAATATCTCAAACGTATAGGTGATACCACTGTCGTTTTCAGTAACAACTGTAAACAAAGTGGAATCAAATATCTCAAACTACAGTACAATTTCTTATTAGCAATGAATTGAGAGAAGAAATTTATATATAATATAAAAGATTACCTAGATGTGACTTGAACCGAGCAATAAAGAAGGAAAGGGATATTTTTCATGTAGGAGATGAGCTATGGTTATACATGATCCTTTGGTTTAGCCTGAATAAAAGCTATGTTGGATCACCATTAGTTCATCCCTTGGGTCTAACATAATCGTCATAAACTAGATGGATTCCCCACTTTTCATCACCGTAAACATTTGGAAAGATGAAAAATAGGAACTCAATGTTACACCAATTATCCTGGCTATCCGAAACTGTTTTTTAAATGGTAAGTAGATCAAACAAGCATCCTCTGAGTCAACAATCTCATCCGTCCCTATATTGCATAGGGTTGTCAAATATCTCAGGTGTTTATAGTTACCACTGGTTATGACCATGCATTGCACATCAAGACCTGGAATACTTTGTAGGCAAGCAGATTTATCTGATTTTTTGTTGGTAATTATCAATTCAAAATCGACACAGAAGGGCTAACCCCATGACTCTTATATTATACCAATATAGAGGAAGCTTCATCAAAATAGAAAACCCCATATTCTGATTGCTAAACCACTTTAGAATTTTTTTTCCAAGGAGCAAAATACTGAATTCATCAACACCGAAGAGTACATGTACCATGATAATCAAATTGTTTTATCAGTTAAAGTGAATTTCACACATACACAAATACCCATGACTCTTATATTATACCAATGTGTTTGATCGATTATGCCAGTGGCACTATTTACGTTTGATCGAGTATGCATAGATAGAGGAAATAATTCTTACCTTATATGAATTGCTCTAGTCTCTTTTGGTCTTGTATGACAGTATAATGCTTGATAAACATAACTGATTTGATCCCCCATACCTTAGTCTCTATTATCCTAATATAATTAAAACTATTGAGTGAGTGCAAAGTGATGCAAAAACATGGTGGGCCTTACCCTAAGGTCAAACTACTACAATTATGAGGTGGAGTGTTAAAGAAAATCAAGCAGGTTAAGAGTGATAGTGCGATAGAGATTGAGAGAAAATTATATTCTTACTATAAAAACTAAAGAAAAAAGTATATGAACCAATTATAATAAATACTTTAATATCTGATAATACGGTGGTAGGGTACTATGGGCACCTGTTAAACCAATCCTAAACTGTTAAACCAATCCTTCACCTTTATTCTTGCTATAAAAAGTAATAGTTCCTACCTAGGGATCTGTCCAGCTATAAATAGCAGAAACAATAACAACATCAACATGAAACTAAATTCAACATCAACCACACGTGTTAACATTCTCAACAAGTAATTTCAATAGGTGCTAAATTCAGGTGAAACTAAAATTATGAAAACATATAATGTACTTACTTCTTCCATGGTTGTACATTGCTCTAGGAGCAACCAAAGCTGATTCCATGGTTGTTACTCTTGCTAGTTGGGGAGGCACACAACTGCTACTATGAATAAGCATCTGCCTGTGATCATAAAGCACATCAATCACAAACTTAAGTGGGTTGAAATTCACACAACCAATACAATCAATAACAATATTAAATGTATAGTGAGTTCATATGGTGTAAAAATTAACAAAAACTTTTTCATAATATAGGGAGGCAATAAAACTTTTGTTGTTTGACATTACTGGAGCTCATTAAGAATCTAAACAAAAAAGACACAATTAGGGAGCCTTTCAAATTTGACAATAATTCTCCTAAAATGTGTATACCATTTTGTACATTAAAGTAATACATCAATCATCTTAGATATGTCACGACTCAATTTCCCAATAATAAAAATATGTAACCCATAAAACCAAAGTCAATTAAAAATTTGGTAGAATTAATAGGAACATTCAAACACTATAATATATCTTTATGTTTATCTGTGTCAAATCTAGAAAGAATTTCTTCAAATGGTATGTCAGTTCTCTTAATATGGACACACAATTGGACTCCTAACACTAGTCTGGTATTGCCATCATCGTCATTTCTCCTTCTTTGTCTTGAAAGGGATTCCATTGCAATCGGGAAATTTAAGATAATAAGCAAGGGTGTGAAACAAGCAATTACATGCATAAATGTATTTCCTCATGATGAAGAGAACTTGTTGCAGAAAATAGAAGTTGGAGCAGTTGTCTCTATCATCGACCTGGTCATAATGGCCACATTATTCTTGTATGAGCTGAGGTCTTATATTTGGACATATAAAATTTATCAGATGGATGTTGACTTGAAACGCGGAGTAACTCTTCCAATACATATAACTATGATATTTCCATCTTTACCCTGTGATGTTGTAAGTGTGGATGCTATCGATATGTCAGGCAAACATGAAGTGGATCTTGATACAAATATATAAAAACTTCATCTGAATAGTAATGGCTATATCATCGGCACTGAATATTTATCGGACCTTATGGAAAAGGGGCATACAACACATTCGGATGATGGAGACAAAGATCATCACGAGGACTCAGACCAGATGTTGCATCTAAATGGTTTTGATCAAGATGCTGGAAATATGATCAATAAAGTCGAACAAGCATTGGCTAATGGCGAAGGATGCCAGGTATATGGGGTTTTAGATGTTCAAAGGGTTGTTTTCCGAAACTTCCACATCTCAGTTCATGGTTTAAACATTTTTTTTGCACAATTGATTTTTGAAGGGGCTACTCATGTCAATGTAAGTTGCATCATTCATGATTTATCGTTTGGGCTAAAATATATAGGGATTCATAATCCACTTGATGGGACATCAAGTCGACTTCATGGAGCAAGTCGAACGTTTAAATACAATATAAAGGTTGCTCCAGCTGAATATAAATATATATCAAAAGAATTTTTGCCTACTAATCAATTCTCTATGATGAAGTATTTTTCACCCATGAACGTTCTTTAATGGGACCAAATGTTGGAAGGGTAATGTGGTGATTTGGTATTTGCATGAAAATTTTGTATAATTCTGTAGCACTAGCATACGAGGGGATCTTAATTTCCAAGGGAGGATTCTAGTATATTATCTTGCTTGTTCCATCTTCTTCATTTCTTTTCCTTGTAATGAATTAAAGTAACTGCATTTTCATAGCATTGTATCACCATTCGTCTCTAGTTGTAAGACACTGTTCTGGTCCATTTTTTCCCATAAAAGTTATAATTGGGTTTGAGATTGTTTAATTCTAATTCACTACCTTTACATGATAAAAAAAAGGGGGGACACAATTCAATTGCAACACCACCCACACGAGTGTATTGATATTTTTACTTCGGAGAAACAGTACTGCTTACACTATTTGTAACATTATCCTCTTTTTTTAATAAAATAGATATATTATTGATAATAAGAGAGAATATCCCTCTCAAGGTGGATTACAAGAGGAAGATATTAGATAAAAAAATCATCAAAATATTCCTTATGAGAGGAAAATTTTATGAGTCTAACAAAGTAGCTACCTTAATATCTATTGGAAGATCATCCACTCTAATAAATTGAGATAAACATTTTTGCAAAATCCCATGATGAGCAAGAAGGATGGGGACCTTGTTTCCTTCTCTAGGACAGCAGCTACAGACGCAATGGAGATTTTGGATTGAATCTTGAATTTCTCTAATATCAGACTTTATTCTACGAGGGATATTATTTGAATCTAAAGAAAGGATATCAAATAAGACTTTAGAGATCCACCCTGGCTTAGTCTAGTGGTAAGGAGGGTTTCTCTCTAGACCATAGGTCATGAGTTCGATCCCTCCCCACGGATACCTGCCCTGAGGGTAAGGGTGGGCTCTGAGTCATGCGGGTATGCCGTAAGGTGTCTGGGTTCGATTCCCCCTCGGATGCAAAATTTAAATTGGTGTGTGTGTTAGGGTGGCTCTGGAACTTGCACCACCCCTGTTTAGCAAACACGAGGGAGTCCAAAGGATTCGTTCGTGTGGAGGTTCAGGGCTTAAAAAAAAGACTTTAGAGTTAATTTCCAGGACTACATTATGGAAATTCTTATCTTTACAGTTTCTAAGACGTTATTTGATAGCTTGGACCTGAACATACGTTGGAACTTAACTAGTGATGAAGTTTGAATAGGCTCCTACTAGACTCCCCTGATCATTCTTTATAATGTCCCCTGGTCCCTTCACCATTTGGTTCTCTGAAGTGGTTGCTACATTTAGTTTAAAGCCACCTCTGATAGGTTTCTGCCATTTGATTAAATTTTTAATGAAAGAAGGATTTTCGGCCATTGAGACACTAAATATTTTCCATGCTTCTTGACTTATTACCTTTGTTCCTCCTTTGTAGCTAATGACGCTGGATAAATCTGATATAGTAGAAATTACTCTTTGCATTATGAATTTTTAATTCATAGGATATGCCTCAAATAAAGCTGTATTCCTACTAAGCCAAAATTTTCAAATGATACAAACATGAATCACCTTAAACAACCATTTAGACAACTTTGAGGAGTTAGAATGAAGACACCACTTAATGGTAGAATTATGAACTGATGAAGACAACAAATTGATTCCCATTAACTGAATAAAGAATTCCCAAGTTTGTCTAGCTATTGGGCCTGAGATGAAGAGGTGACTGATAGTTTCTATGGAAGAGTAGCAGCATTGGCATATAAAATCCATCCTTATACCAATTGATTGAATAAGATCATCCACTGGAACCCACTTTGGGAGAACTTTTCACACTAGAACTGACATTTTTGGAGGGATATTTGGGTGCCAAATTGACTTATAGGCAAAAGAATAAAGTTTTTGAGTTCTAACAAGCTCAAATGTTGATTAGAAGGTGAAAATCCCATTAATAGCTGGTTTCCAAACCAATTCATTATTTATACAAGCTGATTTAGTTTCTATTAACTCTCTAACTGATTGAATCCTCTTAAAATCCATAGAACCATTCGAACAATTCATATTAATATTAAATATAAATAAACAAAGCCAAAATCAGATAATATGAGTGACATTTAGATGTTCTCTCTAAACAGTGGGCAACTTCAGTAAGATCATCATGTACTGGCCATACCTCTTCTTTGGAGCTTCGTCACCTTCAAATCTCATTTTGAACTCCATCCCTATAAAACAGTTATTCTACACAAATTCCATGTACTTGTCAAACAGAACAATAAAATCAGCAGGGCTAGTCCTATAAAAAAAACAGCTCATTGGTTAAAGGAGTAATATTAGAAAGTTACAGAATATTAAAATACTTATCCATAATAATTATTGTTTTAAAGTATAAATAGAGCTACAAAACATCAAAGTCCCCCAAAGCATACACATTAGATAGTTACGACCTGAGAATCTAACACTAACATATATATGCAAAACTATTATTAAGTTAAATCCCAATATCTACAAAAATATCTCCTAAAAACATAAGCAACTAAAGTATCAAAGCTCGTTATGTTCCAAAATAAACACCATTAGTGGAAAGAGTAACAGTGACTTAATTGAGCATTACGGAAACATATCATATGTTCATAGATAAATGATCAACGGATTAAAATAATCTATATTTCAGAGACAGCAAAAGAAACTTAAAATCATATGCAGAGTTTTATCACAAGTGACTTGTATACTAAGAAGCATGACACAATGTTCGTTTTTTATACGACATGGAAAATCTTTAAAAAATAGGATCTGGCACGGTGGGGGGCTAACATGTTCACACTAGTAAAAAAAAGGATAACAAGTAGATATATGAAAAAGGTCTGCTTTTAATATTCTTTCCAGTTGTGACTTAGATGAAATATAAACACAATCTCTAATTGAATATGTACATATCATTAGTGGGCATAAAAAAGAAAACAAAGGAAACTAGTGGCTCAGGCATTATTATTATTACTCATGTATCCGATCTGATCTTTTTCAAACTTGAAGAATTTACTAATGAATATTACTCATCTTTATATAAATTTCCAATTATACATGCACTATATACATAGAATGTACTAATGAATATTACTCATCTCTACGCAAATTTCCAATTATGCATGTATTACACAAATAATCTCTACTACTTAAAAATGATGGATCTCAGCATAGTAATGTGAATGGCAGTTATACCCATGGTTATTTACACAGTCACATCTTCACCATTGGATAACCAATCGCCTATAACCCCCTTTAATTACCCAGTGCCTTTGAAATCCCACTTCGTCCCTTTTACCTCTCCTCGACACACCTCTTTAATTCTTTGTACCTTAACAAATGCCTAAGATTGGATACCCATTCACGTATAACCCCCACTAATTACCCATGGTTTTTATCCCAATGTAGATGACTCGTTGAAGCAAACTAGAATCTGGAATACGAGTCTCCACATGGTATTGATTATGGATTTGGATTCCATTCTTATTTTCTATTTTCTTTAATTATATATTTTTACATTATTGTTATCAACCACATATAATTTATCGTTTTTCTTGGTGTCATAATTCATAAACTCTAATCCACATAGAAACAAATTAAAACATGATGTTCATCACTAGTTATAACATATCTAACAAGTCTAAAATAAACCACTCATAATCAATTGTTGCACTTTAAAACAAATTTAACATAACTTAATAATAGCTTTATTTTCTACGATTACATTTCTAATTTTATATTCCTTCGTCAAAGTCTATCAAATGAGACCAATAATGCATATCAAAATAAGTAAAATTCTAATATACATGATATAAGGAATTTCATATTGTATACTGAATTATTTGACCAATAGTTGATTTTCAATGTTCTCCTTTGTATCCCAATCTAGAGATTTATTAAGGCCTTTGTGTGTGTTGTAGAGATAGAGAGTCTACTTTCCCTAAAAATAATAATGATTTTGTTGACTACAACAAGCTAACATGTCTTCAATTTTCGGTACAGACATTTGAAATGTTGAATGAGAATAAAGTGTAAGGGGTTTATAATAATATCCCATATAGATTAAAATTATCATATATATAACAAATATATTATATGCATCACTAGATTCAGCTTAAGTTCCCATCAATACATATATATATTTGTTAATTTAACCTTTATAGGGACTAATTCCCTATCTCAAATTTGTTCTGTAATTATTTTGCTACATCATATAATTTGTTATGTTATATCTGTTGAATTAGTTTGCATCCCACACAATTCACCTCATGCATAACACCACTGCCATCAATAACCAAACAGAGTCTAGGACGAGGCACCTCTACCACCAGTCACCAAACATTTCATGCTAGAAAGTTTTCTGAAATGACAAAGGGATGCATCCTCAAAGAAAAATAGTTTGTCCAACAATATTCATGGAATATATTGTTGGTGTGCTCTTATGAAATCGTGCCCAAGCTTAGCCTTTGTCAAAATGATGGATTCCTCGGATGTTTAAAATCAAAATTGAGATCATGTGTCTTTTGGGTTGGATTTCTTAGAGAGGTCTTGTTGCTATTATCAATAAATAAATAAAACATCAATTAATATGTTATTCATCATATATACGTGGAAAAATTAGCTATTATTGTAGCATTTTTGGGTAATAAATGTATGTTTTAAGAAACTCGTGAAATGCCTTGTTAGAGATGGTATGAATTTTTTGTTTATCCGAATTCGTCATTACATATTTCAATGGGATGTCATATGTATCAGTCACAATTCGTTCCATATTTTTCTACAATTACGTTTTTCGATCCTCCTTTTCAATGTTATGGGTGTCTTAGTAATAAAACCAATTGCTTTTGAGTTAAACATAACAATAATGCAAGTCATTGTTACATATGCGTGTATCGTGCCCTATAACATGTGAAGTTCTCCTACATGGGTGACAATTCAAAACCTTGTGACAGAAGGAAAAATATTACATTTAATATATGTAAACATACAATCTAGTAGCAAAGGTAATTACGTACACAATATAAACATATTGCAACTCAATTTTTAACACAAAGTTCATAGAAGGACCCAATATTATACCTTAAACTCAACACAATAAAACACTATTTAACAGATACATATCACCCAAATTTCATACAGGTAATTCACTAGCATATCTGGGAATCAATTTATATCAACGATATCGCATAACCCATATATTTGTATTGACACAATTTCAGACATATATGTTGACACGTATTTGAAATTTATAATTCATAAAATACAATTAAGAGTAATTCTTTTTAGAGTACAAATGAACCTTAGATTTGAGTCTTTTCTTCGTATCTCACGGATATCTTTAATACTAGTTTCTTCCAATTCTACTCTAGTGTTACAGTAGTGCCAAACCAAATATATGATATTCCTAGTAATAAGCTTCACGATTTTCCCCCTAATGCCAGAGATGATCACTAGATTCTCAAATCAGAACCGTGAACATAATCCAAAAATAAAACAGACCAAGCATACAATTTTAAAATACTACCTTCGTCCTAAAAATAAGTCATGTTTTCCTTTTGAAGCTGTCTCAAATAAGAGTTAGCTACTTAAAACACTATATACAACTATGTGAAATATTCAAATATCACTTGGGCATAGAATCTCCACATCAAGTGATGTTGGTGATGTTCGTTTGACATGTTTATAAAATGTGTGAAACTAAAAGTAAAAACAAAATGGTTCCTTATACTTTAAAATGTAAACAAGCGAAGTACAAATTCTATTAAATATTTTTATCATCCCAGTAGACTCTTCAATGAAGTACATAATTTTTTTCCTACAATCCCACATCCTTTTCTATAAACTACCACGTAAAAACCTAGTTTTTGCCTTAATAGTCGATACTCATGTCCACATAAACAAATACTCTATCCATCCCAAACTAAGTCCCTATCTAGTTTTGTTTAGATTAAGAATACATTTAATGAAAGTCCAAGATAAATACTTGGTCACTATCATGGAGTTCATTTCGTTGATTATATATAATTTAAAAGAAATGACAGTGGACTATCACTTTAGGACAATCTAAAAATGAATAGTAAACTCTTCATTTGGGACAGAGGTAGTAATAGGTTTCTAGTTAATATCAAATTTTCTAAAACCCATGCAAAATCAGGTTGAAGGAGTACATAGTCAAAAGGGAAACAACTAATAATTATTAGAAAATTATTTTGGTTTTCATTTGTACAAGTGATATCAATACCAACGACTCTTAGAAATATAACTCCAAAATCCAAGAGATTTTGATTCATGTCGAAACCTTACACACCAAAATCGATATATACCACGTGACAAAATATTACAACATCGAAATCAACTAAATTATGAAATAAATTTTGTATAGTCTCCACTGTATGTCAAATACAAATAGTGCATCATGATCCCACAAAAGTTGATGCCCAAGGGCTTCAACAAAGTCTTGTCTACAATTAATTTTCCAAATAACCCTGTATAAGACTCAACTTTCACTCTTAGGTTCCTAATTTACAATATGCAATAAGTTAAATAAATAGTCATTAACAAGTAGATTCCTTTGTTAGACTTTGTATGGATCCCGGTATGCCAATGACCCTTTAAAAGACTCAACTTTCACTCTTAATTGCCCAATTTACAACAAGAAATAAGTTTAATATATAGGCATTAACGTATAGATACCTTTGTTAGACTTTGTGGATATGAGATATATAGACATATATACTTTTATAAATGGGTATTTACAAGATGAATTTTATAAATTGGGCAATTAAGAGTGCACATTGAGTCTTTTACAAGTTCATTTACATTCTGAGATTCATACACATCGTTGTACCTGTTGTTTTACCAAAGAACTTGCACATCACCGTTTATATGTTTTTTCTTAGATTTTATTTTCGTTTAATGTGATATCTTATTTGGTAGAAGTATCGTAGTTCATAGCTTGTACTTACAAATATAGTCTAGTTAAATTCTAATTTTCTTCCAGTGCAAAACAAAAACATAGACTTGGTTCCAATATTCACTTTTTGTTTCGTTGCGACCTTACGGTCTGCAAGCGATAATGCAGCTACACGGGTATGATTTTAATAACTATATCATAATTTGACCTTTAGTTATATGGATCTTTTGATAGAATTTGGCCTAAACATTAGCTTTACTCTAGTCATAATATATATATGCCAAATGTGGAGTCACTTTAAGTGAACTAAAAGCAAACATTTCAAATGAGAAAAAGTTAAATAAATTATTACTATATTTAACAGTTAAAATAACTATCCCTCACTCAGGTTTTAAGTGGTTTCACCACACAATTTATACTCATAAATCAAGAAACAATACCAAAGAACAATGTAGTTAAAGAATTAACCTTCAATATTATAAGGAAAAGAGCTGGCAAAAGAACAAAAAAATAAGGGCATAGGCACACTAGTAAGCTAAAAAAATAAAATAAGAAGAATAGATTACATAAGTTACGCCAAACCCGAATAGGGAATCACAACTTCTTCTTGATTCTTGAAGAAATTTTCAGTGTGTTGGTTGAAAAAATTCAATAATTTGTCTTTTTCATCATTCATTATTAGTCTAAAATATGTACAGAACAATTTGCCAATATCCTCATGAAATCCAAGACAAATGAAATCAAAGACAAATATATATATATATATATATACACATCGGTTAATATGGATTTCCAAACCATACATACATTCAAATGAAATAAAAAAAAACAAATGTATTATGTGTTAATTTTCAATTCATCATGTTTATAATGAATCATTATATCAAACAAAATAAATTTTACATATATCAGAACAAAAGAACAATAAACAACATTAATACACTAAGATTGACAGTCTGAGCTTATCCAAGAGAGCTCTACCAAGTTACTGAGATGAAGTAAGGTAATTAAGGTTCTTCTAATTATCTAGGGTTTAAATGCCAAATGAACGAACAAAGCTAGGGTAAAAAAACACCTGATGCAATTACCTAAGGCGGCAATGAGATGGAAAAGATGAGGCGACGACAAACTACGCAAATTATGCAGATTCTCTATAAGTTTTTATTATGTGCTTTGTAAGTGATGTATTAAAAAAATTAAAATTTATTCATCTACCCTTTTTTTCTCAGACATCCCTATGTGCATACAAGTTTGTGTGGTATTTTTGTGTTTATAATGGTAGAATTAACTTTGGTAAATCATGATATAACAGTTTATCCCAGCTGGGAAGAGAATTGTTGAGCAACTGATGGCTAAGGATTTTGCTATCAAGGCTCGGGTTCGTGATGTTCATAAAAATAACATTTTCACCCAACAATCAACATCTTCAAATTGTAAGTATTATTTCAATTAGTTTTTTTTTTCAATTGTCTTTCTTTTTTGTAACTATTGTAAGTCCAATATAAAAATATCGATTGCAGTTACCGAATGTCATTCGTATTAGTTTTGATATTAATTTAAAATTAAATTTCTTTTCATTAGTGGAATATATTAAAGGAAACATGCTACAAAAACAAAATAATAAAATTTATATATATTCGGCCACGCATCACGTGACTTGTATGCTAGTATCTAAATATAATTTTAGTGTCACCTATCAGGAAATTGCCACATGGTTTCAAAGATTAGCTCCAATGCCACGTTTCAAGATTTTTTTTGTGGCTTATTCTCTTATATAGCCTTTCACCACCCCTCTATGAACCCTTATAGTTGCCTTATATACTCTTAATGTCTGTTTATTTTTCCTTCCGTTTTTCCCACGAAATTGCATTAAAGGATTCCTGAAACTCTTCTTTTACCCTTTCTCTTCTCAAATGACCATTATCCTTTTGACTACCTTTGTTCGTTTCATTTAACCCATTTCACCCCTATATAACAATAGTAAATCACTGCCAATAATCTGCAAGGTCTTTTGCCATGGCTTTCCCTTTTCTTAACCTTCCCGAATATTTGAAGTGGGCCATAATCTGCAAAGTTCCCTTTCACAAGGTGGCCCAGTTTCCTGTAGTGAACAAGGAATTTGGTGGTTTATGTGACCACATGGCTCTAATGCTTACCCCAAAATGCTCCTACTCCTACAACTACTGGGAGAAAAGACCCCGTGCCTACGAGCTATTGGCAGAAGCTATGGAGGAGGGTAAAATTTGTTTGAAGAGCGTTATTAAGCTTTTCTTCGCTTTCGAAGGGGCCGAAAAGAAAATGAGTCATCCATGGAATCATCAGTGCGTAGAAAATGGACGGATGTTGGCCCTTAACCTGATGCAGAGGTTAGCTGAGAATGGCGACTTGAGGGCAGAACTGGCATCTGGGTTGTGCCAAATTATCTTTGAAACGTGGCTTGAAAACTGTTTTGCAACTCGTTGAGTGATTATTCTCCACCGCTTCGTGAACCACCTCTTACTCGTAATTCTGATACAGAGGTATCGTGTGGAGATTAAAAAGATGGCCTCAGATGTCTAGAGTCCACCAAAAATGGGGTTGATGTACTCACCTTATCATATTTGTGAGAAGCATGACTATGGTAGCGTAGGTGACTGCCCCTACTGCCTCTTATTCTGCCTCCTCTATAGAAGTGATGAAGCGTCTAAACTCCACCCCAATCCGCCCTTACCCTTTTTTTGGTAGAAAAATGGGTAGTATCTGATGTTCCACTTTTTCTTATATTATAATTATAAGGAAACTTAGTTTAGTATTATAAATGTGGCTAGTTTGAACTTACAATTTTTTAACTTCGGAAAAAATGTATTGAATTCGAAATAGACGGTCAAAATGCATGCAATATAATTTCTATCCATGAATGTCTAAAGAGATTTCACCATGTAGTTTTGCGTCTTTTTTTTTCTGCATGCTCGTTCGTTTATTTTTCCTTTTTTATGTCAGGATATGAGTCGTAGTACAATCCTTAGGTATGTAGCATTTAACATCTCCCATAAAATATTGTTGGTTTGAATAAAGCTTCACAGTTTTATAAAAAAAAATTTGGAAAAAATGGGTTAATACTCACCATAATCAACAAATTAGTTCCATGAGATCATTTGCTCTTAGGAAAGCCAATTAAGAAGAGGGATATCACATATTAAGTTGTTTGACATTATTTTATTATATTATAATAATAATTTTAATTGAGTGAAAAATATATTAAGCACCGTCCCGAAAAGTGAAATTTTCGTTGGAAAAAATGAAGTTTTAATAAAATAGCAAATTTATCTGTTTCACTTTTTTATCAAAAAATATTGAATATGGAAGTTGTGGGTTAGATATCAACGAGTAGATTTCAAATATATAAATTTTTTGAATTTTGCATTTCTAGATTTAAAGTTACAGATTTTTAAAACTTTGATATATTTTTTTATTATTGAATTATCAAATGGTATACTGGTTATTTTTAATGATCTTTTAAATACAAATATTAAATTCATAAAAGTTTCTGATATGTTTTATTTTTCACACTTTTAACTTGAGTTGAACATTTCCCCAAAAGCATCATAATTAGTTTGAACTTATAATTATATGCCAAAGTCAGTTTAGTGTTATAAATGTGGCTAGTTTGAACTTACAGTGTTTTAACTTGCAAAAAAGGGTTATCAGTCACCGTAATCAACAAGTTGAAAAAGATCTAGGAGATTATCTCACAGTACAATGTCTGCTAACTACTCTCTTGAGTCTTGATCAAAATAACTCTTGAGCCAACTAAGAAAGGAGAAGATCACATATTGAGTTGTTGGAAATTATTTTATTATATTATGATAATAATTTTAACTGAGTGAAAAAATTATTAAGCACAGTTGTCAGAGCCGAAGAAGAAAGTTTATCGCCGAACAAATGGATGTTTTAGTGAAATATTAAATTTATTTATCAAAAAATATTGAATATGGGTGTGATTGGATAGTTCTCGACGAGTATATTTCAAATTTATACATTTTGTAAATTTTGAATTTATAGATTTGAAGTTATGAAGTTTTAAAAATTTGATAATTTTTTTTTTAGATTATCTAATGATATATTGTTCATTTTTAATAGCCTTTTACAAGAGGGTCTAAATTGAAGTAAGTTTGAATAATCACTGATTGCCAATTGTCAAAAATATCGATCATTTGCCCATTGAAACCATGTTCAAGCTTTCTGTTCCTATACCCACTTGGCCTACGGGTACTTTTCTCAACAAACTCATCATCACCAACATATATAACATATATCATAATTTTTTTTAGCATTTATATTGGTTGGTATTGATGCTCCATGTTATTTTACATGCTTGAAGATTTTGAAATTCCTACCCATTCTTCTCAAATTTGGCATATACTATATACAATTTTTGAATTTCCAAATTTATTCCTTTGTTATTTTATAAAATTGATAAAAATGAAATGGAATTGGAAGCCATTTTGGTATTCTGAAAAATTTATTAATTTTTTTTCAAATTTATGTCAATCCAAAAATCCTAAAATTTTACTGTTTCCCTCTTTATCACAATCAACAATAATATCACCACCATTCATAAGGTATTATATATATGCATACAAGAATTTATTCCACCATGAATTTAATTCATAGCTCTTAGAATGACATAACACGAAAATACTGATTGTATTTGCAAAAATCAGTGAAAAAGTAACCTTCTCTGGTTCATTTTTCTTAGGAAAGAAGTTGCAAAACGTTTATGGTTCAATTTCTTATAAAAAAGTTGTATAGAGTTTGTTGTTTAATTTCTTAGAAATCGTTGTACAACATTTAAGAAATTTTTATTACGTGCTTTGTAAGTGATGCATTAAAAAAAATTAAAATTTGTTCATCTACCCTTTTTTTTCTCAGACATCTCTATGTTCATACATGTTTGTGTGATATTTTTGTGTTTATAACGGTAGAATTAACTTTGGTAAATCATGATATAACAGTTTATCCCAACTGGGAAGAGAGTTGTTGAGCAACTGTTGGCTAAAAGTTTTGCTGTCAAGGCTCGGGTTCGTGATGTTCATAAAAATAACATTTTTACCCAACAATCAACATCTTCAAATTGTGAGTATAATTCAATTAGTTTTTTTTCAATTGTCTTTCTTTTTTGTGACTATTGTAAGTCCAAAATAAAAATATCGACTGCAGTTACCGAATGTCATTCGTATTACTTTTGATATTAATTTAAAATTCAATTTCTTTTCATTAGTAGAATATATTAAAGGAAACATGCTAAAAAAACAAAGTAATAAAATTTATATATATTCGGCCACGCATCGCGTGGCTTGTATGCTAGTAACATATAATCTTGGTGTTTCCTATCAGTAAATTGCCCCGTGGTTTCAAAGTTTAACTCCAACGCCACGTTTTCAAGAATTTTTTGTTGTCGCTTATTCTCTTATGGACACCCCTCTATGAAGCCTTGTAGTTGCCTTATATACTCATAGGCCTCGTTTGATACGCCGTATAAGGGGTCCGGATAGGATAGGATAAGAGTCGGATTGGATAGGATAAGGATGGACCGTATAAGGCTTATTTCAATATTGCGTTTGGAACAGTTCTGAATAAGAAGACGGGATGGGATATAATAATACATTCATGTGTTTGAAATGCTCCGGATATGATTAATTTATCTCCAGTTTTTCAAAAATACCCTTATTTTGTATTTGATAATAAAAAATATATTGTTATCACATATTTTAACTCAATAACATAATATTTAATTCCACGTGGGATGTTAAAAAAATAATATTTTGAGATGAAAATATGTATTTTGTATTTGTATTTATAATTTGTACACACTCAACCACTAGTAATCACTTACACGCATACAAAAATCATATGTACACAAAATAGCCGCCAGAAATAATGAGACAATAAAACTGGTTGCTTACTATCTTCTCTTCCAATTCAAAACAAATCAGTTGCAAAAAATTTCTTGAATTCACAACTGAATAACATCGATTTTACCCAAAATAGTCGCCGAAAACATACAGAAACAAATAAATTGAATTGTACACAGCTTTCAACTTGTCTAGCATACAGGTTAATAATACATTAAAAAAATATGTGTAACAAAATACTAGCGGCGAATTAACAACACATAACTTTCAACTTGTCTAGTAGGTGACTTAACATAAGATTTGCATCGGTTTAAAGCAAAATAGTAGTTCATGATAAAGCAACAAATAGAAAAAAATAGAAAAAAAATGTGGAGGTTACCTACCGTGATGAAGAATATGAATGGGGAATTATGTGAATCAAAGGGATCACTGACTGTTATCTAATACTTGAGATAGTGAAAGTTGTGTGAGTTTTTTTATAACTTAATAAGGGTGGAGTAGTAATTTTTAATCAAATTTTGATACCGTATAATTTTATACGACCTTAGAAGTGGAATTTTTTTATCCCACTCCTTGAGGGATAAGGAGCTCACTTTGGATAACTTATTCCATCTCATATCCCATCCTAAATTACACCAAATATTGGTGTTGATACCAAAATTAATATGCTTAAAATTCTCTGTCTCATTTATATTTATCTGTGATTAATTAATTAGGATCAATCTAATTTTTTACATCAACAGATTGGCGCCGTCTGTGGGAAACGATTGTTACTATCGTTTTTTTTTAACCAAAGTTCATTTATCATCAATGGCTGATAATCCAGAATCCAGTAATCGAAATGCTGGAAATTCTGGGAATCCTCCAAATCCCTCTGCACCATCAACTGTTCCAGATCTGGCTGGAATTATGACAAATCTGGCCCAAGGTCAGAACGCCATGCAAGAAACCATGCGGCAACTCATACAAACCCTTCATGGTGGTGCACCTGTGCATTCAAGACAGAGAAGTGGTCAGAGGCAAACATATTTACTTTCATCACGATCCAGGTGCACTGATTCACGTCGTAATGAGGAGTCGGATGATTTCTTTTATCAACCTGGACGAACTTCATCGATAAGGGTTACAGATACTGAGCAACGTGTTACTCTCTCTCCAGAGAGGCCCAGCGCTTTGGAAAGATTGAGCAGGGCATCCCCATTCAGTCGATTAGGTCCCAGGAGGAATAAAAGTTCATCCAGGGCCACATCGAGGAGTTTTCGACAACCATCCGATCTAGGGGAAGGATCAGCACAATCACGACCAACTAATCGTCAGGATAGATGTCATGAGCCCACATCAGCTCGGTCAATTGCTCGAACCAATAGGCCCGAGGAACAAAATGAAGCGTGGAAGGGTTCCATTCAATGATTGGAGGATAGATTGGGAGAAATGGCTAAGGCGAAGAATCCCCTATAACGAACTTTTGTTCAAGGGACACCTTTTGTCCAGACCATTATGGACTTCCCAACACCGTCAAAGTTCAAAGCACCTGTAGTGACCCCCAAGTATGATGGAAAGACAGATATTGTCCTACACATAGAGCAATATCAATCTGCAGCTGATATATATGATGTCCCCGATGAGATGAGATGTAGAGCATTCTCAGGAACTCTTACTGGATCTGCCTAGATATGGTACAATAATTTTCCTCGGGGTAAGATTTCAACTTTCTTTCAATTAGACGAGTTGTTCATTGGAAATTTTTGTTTTGGGGCAAAGCCAGTAAAGCGAGTAGCGCATTTGTTGAGCGTTAGACAAAAACCTGGTGAAAGTACTAGAGATTACATAACTCGTTTCAATAACGAGAAGCTAGAAGTGATAGATTACGAAGAGAAGACATCCATCACCGCCTTGATGAGTGGGTTGTTACCCAACAAGTTATATTACATTTTGGCCAAAGATCCACCTACAACCATGTCAGAATTGATGGCAAAAGCAGCCAAGATCATGAATGCCGAGGAGGCTATGGCTGCAAAGAAGAATGTGGATAAAGAAACCAAGGTGGAAGTCGACAAAGCTAAGAAGAAAGAGCGCAAGGGCAATGGTGGTGACAAGCATTCCAGAAATGATAAATCGAAATGGGATATCATGAAGAAGTTTGATAACTATACTCCTTTGAAGATGGGTACCAACCATGTCTTGGAAGAAATCAAGAACAAAGAGGAGTTAAAATGGCCAAAGAAAATGAAGGCGGAACCTGACAGAAGGAATAGAGATAAATATTGCGAGTTTCATAAAGATCATGGACATATGACTAAAAATTGCATAGCCCTCCAGAATGAGATTGAAACCCTCATTAGACGAGTAAAATTGTCAAAATATGTTGATCGGAGGAATGACAGAGGAAATGAAGACCGAGCAAGAGAGAGATCTAGATCTCCTCATCGGGCAGAAGAAAATAAGAAAAGAGATCATGAAGATGATGTAGAGGATGACCCCGATCTTCCCAAAAGGCCAAGATAACCAGAACACGAGGTATTTTCCATATGTTTTGGAACATTTGATTGTAATATGATTACAGGTGGAGACGCAGGAGGAGGAGACCTTACTGCGAAAAGAAAAGCTTACCTCTGTGAGGCTCAAGCTTGCTCATATATTCAGCGGATCAATCTGGCTGAGGAGGATCGTCCGAGGAAGGTAAATAAAGAGAAGCTTGTCATTGGTTTTTCGAAAAACGACCTCGCAAGTGTCTTATACCCTCATGACGACCCCTTGGTGGTCAAAATAAGGATGAAAGAAGTGATGATTTCAAGAGTTTTGGTAGATAATGGTAGCTCAGCGGATATCATGTATTACCCATGTTTCGATAGCTTAAATCTAAAGTTATCTCAACTGGAACCTTATCATAGACCTCTCCTGGGTTTTGCTGGTGAAAAAGTTTTTCCACTTGGGACGATCAAGTTGGACATACTTATTGGTACATGGCCTGCTTGTCGGACAGAAAAAATACGCTTCTTCGTGATGGATAAAAATGTTCAGCCAGCCTACACTATCATCATGGGGAGAGTTGGTTTGAAGAAGTTCGAAGCAGTTCCATCCACAGTACATCAGTGTCTAAAATTCCCAACAAACTTTGGAGTAGGGGTTGTAAAAGGTGATCAAAAAGTAGCTCGGGAATGTTATTATTCGTCTGCCGAGCAAGAAGAGCTCGAGGAATCAAAGAGAAAGACTACTACCTATCAAGTTGAAGAAGGTACGAAAATTGAAATGTTGGATCCTAGAGATGAATCTCAACTTGTAAAAGGACAGGTGGTGGAAGCTACAGAGAATATCATTCTGGACGACGAGCACCCTGAACGAACAACTCAAATAGGTTCGTCGTTGGATGCCTCAATAAAATAAGAATTGATAACTTTCCTGAGAAGCAGAAAGAAAACTTTTGCATGGAGTCATGAAGATATGTCGGGAATAGATCCAAATTTCTTATGTCACGAGCTTAATGTGAATAGGGAAATCAAGCCTGTAAAGCAGAGAAGAAGAGTATTTAGTCCCGAGAAGAATCAAGCTATACAAGAGGAGGTCGAGAAGCTCCAGAAAACTCAATTCATTGAAGATGTGAAATATCCAGACTAGTTAGCAAATGTGGTGATGGTAAAGAAGAAAAACAATAAATGGAGAATGTGTGTTGATTTCACAGATCTCAACAAGGCATGTCCAAAAGATCATTTTTCGTTGCCTAGAATTGACCAACTGGTGGATGCTACCTCGGCGCACGAGCTACTCAGCTTCATAGATGCTTATTCCGGCTACAATCAGATCAAAATGAAACCTGAAGATTGGGAAAGTACTTCTTTTATTACCCCTCGGGGAACTTATTGTTATAATGTTATGCCTTTTGGTTTAAAAAATGCGGGTGCGACATACCAGCGACTGATGAACAAGATTTTCGCCGAACAAATCAGTTGCAACATGGAAGTTTATGTTGATGACATGCTGACAAAAAGCAGGAAAGCTGCCGATCATATGGTTGATTTAGGTCAGACCTTTGATCAACGAGATAAATACCAAATGAAGCTAAACCCGACGAAGTGCATATTTGGAGTACGAGAAGGAATGTTCCTCGGGTACATCGTCAACCAGCGAGGCATTGAAGCAAATCCAAAAAAGATCAAAGCTCTTCTAGGGCTACGATCTCCAACGACGAGGAAAGAAGTACAGAGTCTTACAGGACGAGTTGCAGCACTCAATCGATTTGTATCCCGAGCAACTGATAGATGCCTCCCATTCTTCAAAACACTCCGAGAAACTTTCGAGTGGACTGATGAGTGTGAGAAGGCATTTCAAGACTTGAAAAAGTATTTAGGAGCACATCCATTGTTGTCCAGGCCGATAACAGGAGAAAAGTTGTACTTGTACCTGGCGGTATCAAAGAATGCAGTTAGTTCAGCACTGATCAGAGTGGAGAATGGAGTGCAAAAGCCAATTTATTATACAAGTAAGGCCTTCCGAGGTGCAGAGATCAGGTATCCAAAGTTGGAAAAATTGGCATTGGCATTAATTGAGGCAAGCAGAAGAATGAGGCCCTACTTTCAAGCTCATACTATAATCGTATATACCGACATGCCTTTGAGATAAGCCCTTCATAAGCCAGAAAAGTCAGGGGGATTGATGTACTGGGCAATAGAGCTGGGTGAATATGATATCATTTATGAGCCTAGGACATCGCTTAAAGGGCAAGCAATAGCAGATTTCATAGCAGAATTCACATATCCTGATACCCCAGAGGAACAAAAACAGCTCGCCAATAAACCTGTGGATGTTACAATAATAGCAGACACGGGCTCAGACCAACTTAGGTTGGTAAAAGGGCAAGTGGATGTGACAGGATCATCAAATTCGAGCTCAGACCAACTCCGATTGGTAAAAGGGCGAGAAAAGATGGTCGAAAAAGAGAAAGAAAACTCAGGGGATGATGAAAAGAAGAAGAAAATGTTTTACCGAGGAACTCTGTCAGATCAGATATTTGAAGACGAGATGCCTGTATGGAAATTGTATGTAGATGGCTCATCTTGTACTGCAGGGTGTGGAGCATGTATCATTCTGAGCAGCCCAGATGAGGTCGACATGGAGTATGCATTGATATTTTAGTTCAAAGCCTCCAATAATGAAGCTGAGTATGAGGCCATGATAGTTGGTCTTAATTTGGCAAAAACTATGGAGGCACAACAAGTGATAGTTTTCAGTGATTCTCAATTGATTGTGAATCAGATGTTGGGAACATATGCAGTTAAAGGAGAATTGATGGTCAGGTATCATTCAAAGGTGATGGGATTAATAGAAAAATTTGTTGCAATTCTGCTGATCAGGATACCAAGAACGGAGAACGCACGAGCAGACGCGCTGGCCCGACTAGCATTAGCTACTCGTATCGAGATGCGAAGGACAATACCAATTGAAGTGTTGGAGAATCGGAGCATAGATGAAGACCTAACGATAAATGTTATCACCCTTGATGTAGGACCATCTTGGATGGATCCTATCAGGGCATATATTGAGAAAGGAGAATCACCTGTAGATAAGCTGGCAGCCAAGAAATTGAAGTTTAAAGCTGCTCGGTATGTTATAACTAATGGTGTTTTGTATAGGCGAGGAATCATGGCAGGGTTACAAAGATGTGTACATCCCTCCGAGGTAAGAGACTTGATTGAAGAGATCCATGAAGGATCCTGTGGAGCTCATGTAGCAGGTCGTACTCTTTTACAAAGAGTAATGACACAGGGATATTACTGGCCGACGATGAGAGCGGACTACATAGACTATGCTAAGAGGTGTGACAAGTGCCAACGTTTTTCCTCAATTCAACGAACTCCACAAGCATTGCTGACACCTATAACTTCCCCTTGGCCATTTGCCATGTGGGGGGTAGATTTGGCGGGACCATTGCCAACGATCAGGGGAAGGTTTAAATACCTCCTCGTCGCAGTGGATTATTTTACTAAGTGGGTAGAAGCTGAGCCTCTGATCGACATGACCTATGAGAAGGTATATCAACACACTACGCTGCCTAGCAATAAAAATGACATTCCTGCCAGCTCCGGTTGGTTAGGAAACCATACTCCTTTGGTTAGGAGGCATATTCGAGCTCAGATCAACTTCGGTTGGTAAAAGGGTGAGAACGACATTCCTGCCAGCTCCGGTTGGTTAGGAAACCATACTCCTTTGGTTAGGAGGCATATTCGAGCTCAGATCAACTTCGGTTGGTAAAAGGGCGAGGACGACATTCCTGCCAGCTCCGGTTGGTTAGGAAACCATACTCCTTTGGTTAGGAGGCTGACACGGGCTCAGACCAATTTATTTTGGTAAAAGGGCAAGTGGACATAATAGAATCATCAAATTTGAGCTCAGAACAACTTAGGTTGGTAAAAAGGGTGAGAAAAAGATGTCGACAAAGAGTAAGAAAAATACCAGCCAACTTTGGAAGAGAAAAATACATTTTATAAAAATTCCAAAGTTGGTCGAGAAGGAAAATTCACCAAGTTATATTGGTAGAAAAGTAAAAGATATCAACCCTTATTGGTCGGGTATATTTTACAAAATATCATCAGGTTAAAATTTTTTATGATTTTAATCAGTCGAGAAACAAATATCATTATTTTGGGTCAACCAGATGATTATTACAAATGTAAGTTAGTCGACAACAAGTTTTAATCAATCATAGTTGGTCGACAGATTACATAATATTATTATCTTTTAAACAGATATGCAGTCAAGTTAGTCGACAATGAGTATTATTCTCTTTTTAACAGAGAAACAAATGAAAAGTATTTTACAACAGTAAGATAGAAGCATTCAACATGTGAAAATAAGATCTTATGTATTTCATTGAATTCAAAAATGAAGTACAAGGATGAATACATTAAATGTATAAATAAATTTGAAACAGGTTCCTCGCCAGCAGGAGGATCTTCTAAGCAAAGGGGAGAGTTGATAAAGTTAAGATCTTTTAACATCCTAACATTCATTATTGAAGGTGTATCTAGTAAATGCTCAGGACGAGAAAGTTCTGCCTGAGAATAAAGGCTGTAATCACCAAGGTACTTTGAGATCAGACATCGAGGAATTTCTCGGGCAGGGATCCAACTCATATCAAGCTTGAAGGGCGAATTTGGTAGCTCGAGAATCCCTGGGTGTGATAGTCCCATAAATAATGGCCTTGTTCCACCTTTAATATACCAAGAGCATTTATCCATCCCTGTTTGTAACCTTCATTATTACCATCTTCAAGGCGAGCATCCAAATGACATAGGGCTTCATTGTAGCCTTCCATCCAGAATTCACGAGGCTATTTGTGGAATTGGAAAATTAGCCTCTCTAATTTCTCGTGGAGGTTCCTGGCAAAAATTTCCTTTTGATCCAAGGCAGCCTTCGTCGCAGCAAGTTGCTCCTCCAGACTTTGGATCTTCTTAGACATTGCAGATAAGGCTTCATTTTTTGCCATCAACTAGAACGCTTGGTTTTCTAAGGCAGATTGAGTACGAGCTTCTTCAACAGCTTGGCGAAGAGCTTTTGGTCGTCCCCAAACAGGTTGAGTACCTTGCACCTCGGCAGTAACTCTTCCTTGTCCCCGAGAACCTCTTCCTCGTCCCCGACCAGCAGCAGCTCCTCTCAGAGTTTCCAGTTCTTCTCTTAACTTGGCATTCTCAACCTCTAAGAAGGAGAACCCTTCATCGAAAACAGGTACCAGGGCAGTTGAAGAAGAGGCAGCAGATTTTAGTTGAGCTAAATCTTCTTACAACTTGTTATTTTCTTGCTCCAGTAACTCGACAATTTGCCTGTGCCCTTCAGCATCTGTCTTCAGCGCTCTCTCTCTCATTTCATAGCCAGCAAGCATTTTATCATATCCTTTTTCAGCATAGATTTGTTGGAGTTTCTTCTCATAGCCTTCGTGTAAAAGTGTTGAAGACTCTTTATATTGCTGATGAAGTTCATCGAGATTACTTTGCAGGTCTTCTATCATTTCGTAGTAAGCCACATTGTTGGCTACAGCTCGATCAAGAAGACATTTTAAGTACTGATAGGCTTCAATGGCTTGGTCTGAGGCATCTCGACCAAGGATATCTATAACCTCGGACTTGTCTAAATCAGCATGGCCATCTTTAAAATATTCATTACAATGCTGGAGCAAAGTTGTATCATGAGAAGACAACAATTCCATCCTGGCCATAAACTAATAAAGAAGAAGAGACAAGAGTCAATAAAAACAAAAGAAACAGATCATCAACAACTGAGAAGAATAAAGATGTGATTTTATTAGATCATAAAGAAGAGTACATTGTTTCTATTACAGATGATAAACAAAAGAAAGAAAAAATACCGAACAACTTCACACCTTTTCCTTGTCTCCCAAGACTTTCTCGGGAGGCTGGAACGAGGAGCTCGGTTTCTCGGTGGGAACAGCAACTTGGTCAGCTGGAGCTGGAATTTTTTCAGGAGGAGGAGGCATAGATGAAACATCCTCGTTAGTAGACTGAGAAGGTTTAGGGGCAAGGATTTGATCACCCATTGCAATTGAAGATTCTTCAGAAACAGCCTCATCTTCTTCCTCGTCTTCAATCTGTGGAGGAGGACCAGGGAGATGTTGCTGAAATAATTCAGAGTCCTCCTTGACCTTCAGTTCTTTCAGGGCATCTATCCAACCATCTCGAAAGTATTTCAACTTCCCATATTGTACTTGTGACGTCATCGCTACTATCCCCCTATTCCACCCTTTATCCCAGCCAGTGCTGAAGGATTTTTTCACTGCAGCTTTCTTCTTTAATTTCTCTGTGGAGATTTTCTGAGACAGAAGATCCTCGTTGGCTTTCAATTTAGCCTCTACCTCTTCTTTTTGACGATTCACGTCTCACAGGAGGGATAGCTCTTCCCCTGCCTTTTTTAGCTTATCTTCAAGCTCTCCGAAGTTCTTGAGCTTATCGTCATACTTTTGGTGCTCGACCTCTAAATCTTTCACCTTATTCTCCAAACCCTTGGAGACTTCAACAAGCTGCACTTTCTCAGCTTCAACTACATATAATTTCTTCTCCCAATCTGCTTTATGCTCATCGAACTTTTGACGAGAATCATTCAAAGATTGGGTCAAACCCATTAGAGCATCCTCTACACCAGACGAGGAGCTGGAAGCCTTAATTGCTTCGTCTTTCTTCACGATGTTATTAAAACAGTTCACCAGCTGAAAAATAGAAAAAATGACAAGTCAGAACAAAAATACAAGTACCAAAGGAAAGAAATGAAATTCAGAGTATGAGATATTTACTAAAGAAATGTGACGAGTAGCTAGGGATGTAAGCATATCCCTAGAAATCTTCTCATCAATTCCTTGGACCTCAGGTATGATCCAAGTCTTTATCGAGCTCATTGCAGAACTCGGAGGAATGATAGTTGGAACACCAGCATCACCAGCTGGTAGTTGAGGAGTGGTTTCAGCCAAGTTCACCAAGGAGGATTTCTTCAATCTCCTCGGTGGTACTTCCATAGTCTCAACCAAAGAAGAATTTTTGGTTGGAGAAATAGTGACTACTTCCACTGGAGCATCTTTCTTGCTCGGAGCCACTGAGGGCTTCTCGGCAGCTTTGGAAGGTGCAACATCCACCTTCTTGGTCACCTTTGAGACATCAGTTTTACTTTTCTTTCCCTCTCCAGCAGAGGTAGTTTCTTCAAAGAGATCAGGATCTCTTCTCTTCCCCATCTTTTGACTCAAAGGAATGTGAGAGTCTGGCGAAGAATCCTCAGGAGTTGATGCTGGCTCAACAGTACTGATCACAGGGCGAGCAGTGAATGAGGTAGTATAACTCCTATACTACAACAAATATGATGCAGACCTGATATGCTCGTCATCAACCTTTCGATGCAATCCCCAGATAAGTTTCAGATGCTTGATATTAACTTCTGATTCTTTTGGAGTTTTTCTTTTACTATCAACTGCAAACAAATACATAGTAAATATCAGTCATACATTTTGTCAAATATGATATAAGCATAATTTCATAAATAAAACAAAATTAAAATAACCTATCCCATTCCCATAAGGAGGGCATCTGGGACCTTGGTACACAGCATCTCCAACCAAAGGAGCATGTTGCCAATTTTTAACAACTACCCCATGTTCAAAATAATCTCTGTTAGCATCAGGGAGGTTGACCACTAGAGCCCTATTCAAAAACCTAGTTTTTAAATAAAAAACATTATCTAAAATAGCCCATCTATAACAGTACATAATCTCAGGAATTCCTATACAAGTTCCATGAGTTTGATTTAATTTATGCACCCCATTAATTATTTTCCATGTGTTGGGGGCTATTTTTGCAGGAACAACGTCGAAATACTGACAGAACTCTAAGCATAAAGGGTTTGGTGGAAAAGAAAATCCACACTCAGCAATGAAGAGACTGGGAAACCAATGTCCCTCAGCCAAACGAAAATAATCTGAAGGCTCAGAAAGAACCTACAAAGTTACCCAGGAAGGGATGGAAAAATCATAATGAAATTTTTCAACAGAGTCAACAAGATAAACCATGGTGAATAAAAGAAATGTAGAAGAAAGAAAGAAGATCTTACAGGAAAAAGGAAGATCAGTTGACAACGAGCGAAGGAAAAGATGAACGCACAAGAAAGAGAGAGAATGGAAAACTCGAAAGCAAAAATTGGAAAAAGTTAGAAGACGGTATGAGTGTCTATGAAGCTTAAATACTTTGCCTTGGGAAACGGCGAAAGAAATGATTACAAAAAAGAAACTATTATGCTACCGGCGGCTAAAAGGACAAAAAGAGCGCGAAGATCGAAGCGTTTATAAAAGTTTAAAAAGGCGGACTCAGTGAATTTGGAAAGGAAATTAAATACGAAGAAAATGCTCCTAAAAACCAGGAAAGCCATTTAATATTGCCATATGACAAGAAAGAATGTTCCATATTCTCAAATTTCGAAATATGAAACATTGGGGGCTTATGTTGATACCAAAATTAATATGCTTACATGGACGAATCAGATGAAGACACGTGTCAATATCCCCGACCAGATCAGAGTTTCTCCGAGCAACAAGTGTACCCCGAGGAACTTTATCTCTCCGAGGAACTCCTAACCGACGAGCAACTCAGGCGGTCCGAGCTGCATCTCGATCACAGCATTAATTACCAGACAATCAACAGTTCAAATATTCATTGAATGCACATCATACAGACGTATATGCCTCAAAGGCATTAATTGTTTACCCTTTCACATGTACAGCCTAAAAGCTATAAATACAATGTATCACCCTCATTCAAGGGGACGGGAATTTCTTGATAGATACTAATATCGAGAATTCCTAAACACTTGGCAATAACAAAAACAGTGGACGTAGGCTACTCTTATTAAGCCGAACCACTTTAAAATTCTTTGTCTCATTTATATTTATCTGTGATTAATTAATTAGGATCAATCTAATTTTTTACATCAACAATTGGATAGGATAATTTTATCCAATACGAACCTCTTATACGGCGCATCAAAGAAGGACTTAATGTTTGTTTATTTGTCCCTCCATTTTTCCCACGAAATTTCATTAAAGGATTCCTCAAACGCTTCTTTTACCCTTTTTCTTCTCAAACGACCATTGTCCTTTTGACTACCTTTGTTCGTTTCATTTAACCCATTTCACCCCTACATAACAATATTACATCACTGCCAAGATTTCACACTCAGATGCCAAAGCAGAAGTTACACTTAAAGCTGAAGCAATTTAGAAGAAAGTCGAACCAGATTCTAAAATTTTGAAAGAGCCCGTGGTTGAGAAAGTTCCATAGGAGCATGGATAGAAAGAACCAAATTTAATGAACAATGATATGAGAGAGAAAGTGGAGGTCAAGAATGGCAACAATGGCAAGGTCGGCGAGGTCAATTCTTGAGTTAACTGTCTTTCTGACTTTTTGTAGGTCTGTGGGGATGACTGTAGTGACGGTTAGTAAAGAAAAATTTATGAATCCTACATGGGACATAAGTATGTAAAACCATAGCTTAGCCTTTTCGTGTTGCAGTTTTTTTCTGTGAAAACTATAGGAGATCTAATGTAGCATGTTGGATCATTTTTTTCTTTTTTGCCTGCATTGAGCGACTTAATATCAGAGCATCGTGTTTAAATCAATTTAATCGAATAACTAGATTTTATTCAAGAGCACACGGGCTAAAATGTTAACGACTTATATATGTCAAAGTTCAAAGGTATAATCTATCTGAGACTATTTTTTTATGGTTCTACTATAATAAAATAGTTTTAGCTCCCCTCCCCCCCCCCCCCCCCCCCCCCCCCCCCCCCGCGCGCGTTTCTCTCAACTTCTTATATCCACATGTTTGTTGTGATAAATTATCCTATAAAAATACATTACCGAAAGTCATTTTAGTAGAAAGATTTTTCCATCCGATGTTTTGAACAAATATTAATCTCCTACTACCTATAATTTTTTATTTATTTATTGTACTAATTTTTAATTATTAAAATATGATATATCTATATTAGGGTAGTTTTACGTAGCAAAGCTATGGAAATCAAATATTTGTCTTATAGCACATGGAAAAATATAGTCTCCATGTTCTTTTTGTTGAAAATAAATTTAATGGCTTTTATAGGATGATGTAAATGTTAAGCAATTCTACAAATATACATTATAGATTCTGTATATGTATCATATAAGTTAATTTGATAATTTATGTCAATTTATATTGTTTAAATGTATATAAAAAATTACATGTAAATCCACGAAATGCCCGTGCATCGCACGGGGTTAAAAACTAGTAATTATATATAACTCAGGTTAATATTATAAATGTGGCTAGTTTGAACTTACAATCTTTTAACTTGTAAAAAATGGTTAATAGTCACCATAATAAACAAGTTGAAAAAGTTCGATGAGATCATCTCACAATACAATGTCTATTAGGGGTGCACATGGTTCCGTTTGGTTCGGTTCCACTACGGAACCAAAACCAGAACCGAAATTGATCGGTTCCGTGGTTTTGGAACCAAAATTGGTTGGTTCGGTTCGGAACCGAACCATCGGTTCTTGGTTTGGTTGGGGTCGGTTCATGGTCCTGATTTGCGGTTCTGGTTCGCGGTTTGGGTCATGGTTCTGGTTCGCGGTTCTAGTTAATGGTTCTGGTTCTCGGTTTTCGTTAATGGTTCTGTATCGCAGGTTGGTTCTCGGGTTGGTTAATGGTTATGGTTAATGGTTCAGGTTAACGGGTCGGTTCTCAGGTTGGTTCTTGGGGTTGGTTCTTGGGTTCAGTTCTTCGCTTCGGTTTTTCGATTTGGTTCAGTTCGGTTTGGTTCAGGTATAAAACCGAGAATCGAACCGAACACTTCGGTTCTCAATTTTTTGGAACCAGAACCAACCCATGGAGAAAAAAAAAAAAACAACCCACGAAGGCTGGTTTGGTTCGGTTCTTCGGGTTGTCGATTTTTTTGCACACCCCGAATGTCTACTAACCGCTCTCATGAGTCATGATCAAAATAACTCTTAAGCCAACTAAGAAAGGGGAAGATCGCATATTAAGCTTTTGGAATCATTTTATTATATAATAATAATAATTTTAACTGAGTGAAAAATATATTAAGCACCATTTCTAAAGCCGTATAAGAACGTTTTTCTCCATAAAAAATTAAATTTTCGGTGAAAAAATAGAACTTTTAGTGAAATAGTAAATTTATCTATTTCAATTTGTTATAAAAAAAATATCGAATATGGGTATTGTTGGATACATCTCAGCGAGTTGATTTCAAATATATAAATTTTGGGATTTTTAAATTTTTAGATTTGAAGTTATGGACTGTATAAAATTTGATGCATTTTTTTATTGAATTGTCTAGTGATATATTGGTCATTTTTAATTATCTTTTTAGTACATATATTAAATATATAAAATTATGTGATATGTTTTATTTATACACACTTTTAGATTGGGCTCAACCTTTCCCAAATGCCCCATAATTAGTTTGAACTTGTAATTATACGTAAAACGCAGTTTGATATTATTTTTTTAATAAGTAAGAGATTCATTAAAACAAACCCCGCCTTAGGGGGCGGAATATGGTATACAGGGAGTATACTAAGCATAAAGCAAATGACCGTAGCCCATAACAAACAAGGCAAGCACCTGAAACTCCTCCAAAAACTCAAAAAAGAGAGACAATGACGAATCATGCCTTTTCCTATACCAAGTAAGGAGAAGGCTCATGTCACACCCCTCGCAATTCGACAGACGGGATGTCCAGCCACCACCGCCGGACTACGCCGGACGTGAACTAAATAAATACCATTCTTAGAATGAGACAGATATGAGACATAAACAAATCAATCCATAAGATAAATAATTGAATCAATCCCAACTGATAATAACAATTGAACGATAAAAGATCCATCACATGCTAAAACTTTAAATAAATCCAATCTTCAATAATGATTTAATTAAAAACTAAATAATAATCAACCGTGAATAATCCAAGTGAAATCCTCTAACAACTTTGGAACCGAATGGCCCAATAAAAATTCAAATGAAGTCTCATAATGAAATACGCCTGAAAATATTTAGCAAGCGTTTATCACATTAAAATTCAGTTATGGATTACACATGTTCACGTACACTCTCTCTTGAGTTCTCTTCACCTCTCATTTATAGTGCACGCCTAACGTTCTATACTTAGCCCACCTAGCTATGCTACCCAAGCTAACTAGACTAAGGTATTCAACCGAACTTATTTATACGCCTAAGTTTCCGTAACACCCATACAACACATTAATTTATTAACATCTCTCATATGTTAATTTTCAATGTAAGTTACATTCCTCACATGTTATCTTTTCAATCACAACATTTTGTCACTCCACTTAATTGATCATTCCGATATATAAAATTTTAAATAACATTCACATCTATTATTGGTTGAATCATATATGTATGATGAATGGATAATAAAACAACTAAAATTCTATGGAGATGATTAATTTACCACCATTATTAGATCTTTGAATTGGTAAAAAGAATGATGGAATATAAGGAATGAAAATAAGAAGATGAAAGAAAATCCAAACTAATTATTCATATTAGATTAGTTAAAAGGATGCCTTTTATAAAGACTGCATCCAAGAAGGTTGAATGAGCAGTCTCCCCTCACTTGTTTATTCAACAAATTGGGCTAGGAGTAACATTTATCATTATTTTCAAAAAAATTAGAAGTATAAGAAAATAGAGTTGATCACCAGTTATATCCCAAGCTCCAAAGTAAATAATACAGATTTAGTCTACCTTTTCTTTTGTACCATCCATATTGTTGATAGCACAAACTCCACACTGTTGGTCAAAGTTCGTCGCCCGAATTTCTGTTGACATTGCACAAATGGAGATAATACACATAAATCAAAACCTGAATGAAAACCTAAATCAAAATTTACTTAGGAAGATCGGCGACACAGAGAGAGAAAAAAACCCGAGCTTGGAGAGGAGTTTGTAGCTTAGGTGGGCATTAGGGAGAAAAAAAGAACGTAGAGGGAGGGTGGGGGGTGGAGTAGAGGCGGCGGCAGAGGGTGTAGGGTTTGTGGCGAAATGTTGGTTGTGTTAGAGAGGCATTGTGTCGTAGGGGCAGGGTTTGGACCAATAAAGGCATATTGGAAAATTCATCTCAACATTTCATTTTTTGACTTGTGGCTTTAATTAATCTCTCTCTCTCTCTCTCTCTCTCTCTATATATATATATATATATATATATATATATATATATATATATATATATACCCGTGCCAATTGCACGCCCGAAAAATTCGTACGGGTTTGATGTCCTGTTTTGTAATCGACCCCCATTTTTATGACCGGTTTTGTAATAAACTCCCATTTTAAAAAAAAATGCAATACACCCCCTTTATCATAACTCTACCAAAAAAAATATTTTTGTTTACTAAACCTTAGTCAATAAAAATTTAAATTTTTGAAAAGGTTATCGAAAAAATTGAAGAAGTAAAAAAAAAAGAGAAAATTTTGAATTGTTATATGAAAAATAAAAAACTATTTTTCCAAATTATGAAAACTATTTTTTATTCAAAAAAAATTGTTTTAAACTTTAAAAACCTATTTTTCTATTTTTCAGGAAAAACTTGTTAATTATTTTTTTCTAGTTTTTTTTATAAAATAATTAGAAAATTTATTTTATTGATAAGATACGTTTTTTTATATTAGATAACATACATTTAAAAATTCGCACAGTTTTAGTGACTAAATTTTCGTATCATTGTTCATACCAATGCCCAAAAGCAAAAGCATAAGGGAAATTTTTTGTATCTAGATTAAATCAGTTAGTATAGAGATTGGTATAAAATCAGTTTGTCTACAGTTGGCACCTATATTTATCATAGCTTAATATATGTACACGCTTATCTATAGTACCTACACAACTAAATATATTAACTTTCTAAATATAATTGAATAATTGAATGTAGTAAATATAATTGTACAATATACTTTGAGTAAAACTATTAAGAAAATATATTTTGTAAGCCAAAATTAGAAGGGATTTTTTTCAAATATAACTGAATAAAGTAAATACTATTATAGAAAATACTTGGGCACAATACATTTAAATCTCTATCAAGAAAGAGAAACGTAACTATCTGTACAATAAAATTTCAACACAATACTTTGTTTTTTTGAAGAGTAATGATACACTTACCCCAAAGTTACCCCAAATTATCGAAAATTTGCTGTAAGGGTTTGTACTCTGACAGGACCCACACCACAGTACAAACCATTAAAGAACATTTACGGTAATTTTGGGGTAATTTTTCGGTTAGTCTATCATTTTCCTTTTTTGAATTCAACTATCAGGTAAAGGGACACACATACTACCTTAGATTATATGTATAGAGAATTAAGGTAAAAACCATGTTCCTTCCTATATATGGATTTTTAGGACAATGCTTTTCAAGTTTATAAATCTAGTCCCTGTGGTACAATAAGATTTATTTGTGTGGTCCTTTTAGAATTAGAAGTTCAATTTTTTGGTCCGTGCCAGCGGCACCATTTTTCACCATTTTTTGTTGTTTTCAGTACAGGGACTAAATTTATAAAATTATTTGGAATGTCCTATTTTTATACACTTTGACAATTATGAGGACCTTTCCCCAAAACTCCCTTATATGTATCAATCTCATTTGAATGGGAAACGTATAGATGATACAATATGACTTAACTACAGATTGTTATTTGTCTAAAAAACTCATGCGACAGATATGATCATCAGTGTTTGGATGCAAAAGCAACATATATAATTGGGTTTAAGAATGGAAGAAGAATACCTAATATAGTAAAAAGTGGGTAAATGGCCATATGAGGGCTGACATACTTGCAAAAAAACTACAGAATACTGTGTGTGGTTATTTGTTAGTTGGTATCTATGAAACACGGACACAGACACTAACACACGCGGACACGAATAATCTAAAATAAAAATAGGACACAAATCTTCAAGACTGTTGAACAAAATCAGTTGAAGTATTAACTTTATAGGTAAAGTTAAACGCAAGATATTGAGCAAGAGATACAGCAGGGACCGAGCCTATTTATTAAACTCAAAAGAAATTTGTACATTGACAACTATGAAAACAAAATCAGTACTCTCTTGCAATGTCATACTAAATTCTACAAATTTTAAAATCAATAAAAACTTAAGAAATAAATAAACTTCAATAAGAGGTGGAGAGTGATGCCCGGAATTAAACTTCATTTATAGTCCGGTAACCTGAAACATAAAAAAATAAAAACAAACATACATGAAACCTTGCTATATCAGAAGTACATCAAACATAGTCAAAATAAAAACAGAGCAACTGTATTTGGCATAAGAATACCTGTGATCCTTTTTCTAAAATGAAAAAGACAACGACATATGGGTTTGATTCAATGAGCTCACCACTACTCTCATCTTGCTTTAGACTCTCATTTTTTTAAAGGGATCTGTCCCCATACCCAAGAGGAATACACGTGTTTCGATAGAAAGCCAAAATGGAACAAAAACGCAAACCCTCTACTCATCTCATCTTACTGTAAATCGAACCAAAACTAAAACCCCGTGTGCAACCCCCAAAACTCAAACCAGCAGTAGTTAGAAAAACGAACAAAAATTCAGGCTCGAGGTAATATCTGTAAGAGTGTGCGAGAGAGGGAGGCAGCAGGTGTGTGAGAGAGAGAGATATTGATGAGGGGTCCATTGCTGAGAGAGTGAGAGAGAGATAGAGAGAGAGTCACCGAGAGAAGAAAGATGAGGGGGCTGTTCTCATGTATTAAAGTAAAAACCCATGGGTGGAGTGTGGATGCATTTGAAGGTGGATACGATTGTGAGTGGAGGGAAGAAGGGGGATCCGATGAGCCATTGGAAGCTTGGTTCGTTCTTGCTCATCACCAGCTTACGACATAAAACTCGAATGGTGGTGCTCTCTGTCCATGGAGTGCAACGAATCTAGCACAGCCTCAATTTCCATCAACGAATGGGCTTTTTGAGACATTAATTGATTTTACTACTTCCTTTGTGAGTTGTACATCCCGTTTGCATAAGCCACTGAAATTGTTACACTTTATTAATAGTAGTTGTTTATGTTCTTAAATTGGAGATTTAAGAACAACACCATCTCCTGCAATTCTAATATTGTTTAATGTTGTTAACAAATCCAAAGAAGTGAAAGAATGTGGGGCGATTAAGATGTCCATGTCCTTGCCAGCATCGTTGAGTAGAGTTTTTATCGGCGCCACCTTTTTCGAATCGTTGAAAGAATTCTCATCCACCGAATTAGTAGATCCAGTACGAACATTATTGGGTCATATGACGACTTCGAATTAAGTTCCAATCCATCAACAGAAATCTTCAGATTCATGTGTTGCTCTCAAAGTTGACAACCTTTACTCTCAAGTAACTCCTGTTATCCTTCGAGTTTTGCCAAGTGATGGCTGAAGCAATAAGAGAAGTCAAATTGGATTTGAGTGTCGAATTGAGAAGAGTTTCACCGTTCGATTCTATGAAAAACTGTTGCATCCAGTAACTTGGAGTTCCGTAATATTGCGAGGAGTTAAATACAATTGCATCTGGGTTCCACCGCCTGTCATTGGCTTTCACGAAAAGAGGTGCGTAGCTTGCCATTTCAAAAACATCACTATTCTTCTCAAGCCCAATGAGGAATCCAACTTCAGCCAGGGCTGCCAACAGACATCCGGTGCCCACATCTTTTCCAGTCGCAGCATACTCGCTTACAAAAGCCTTCAGACCATTACGTGATGTACGATCAAAAGTATTAGCCATTGAAAACACACTGGGTGTCCCATTGCAGCTCGAATAGACGCCCATTTCAAATCAGAGGCACCTCTTGAAAACTCAATACCATCGAGAGCTTCATGCACAAAAGGTAACACGTTGAAAGTAACCACTTGATCTTTATGACTGATTCCATGTTGAATACCCATATCGGCAATGCACCCAAATCTTCTGCCAGCATGAGAAACTCAAAATGGCCAAGTCCATCATCAGTCCAGTAACCCCAAACATCACCGAAATGTCCAAGTCCATCAGCAATCCACAAACATTGATATAAGGAGCTTTGAGTGCGTATGTGTCATAGTCATTCCAAAAACAAAAAATTGCAAATAAAAAAAAGGTTTACAATAAATACAATACCTGATGTCTATCTGCAAGAAAAACTTGGTCAGATCTAAAAAAAATCCCAAACCCCTTCAATTATTCAATTTATGTACCGAGTCTAAATACTTCAAAAATATTTCATCACTTAGGCAGGGGTTCCAAGACAGGTTTTAGGCAAACATATTGAACTTGTTGAACTTAATATTAAATATATGTATATATAAATAGCATAACATGAATTTACCTCAAGTGGTTTGCCGAACAGAAATTGGGTATTACCCATCTGAATTGCCCGAGTTGTTTCAGAATGGTTGTTGAAACTTACAAAATCGAAACCTTTATCAGTTTGTACCCTCACGTACGAAAACCATGGAAATGACAATGGAGATCAACCAAAGTAACCTACAAAAGAAGGATCTTTCATTTATTTAGTAAGACCCTGTCAGTTTTTTTTTATAAAAATACTATGATTGCATCCTTTTTTATGTTAAAAATTGAACTTGGAACATGTATTAGATAAATTTCTCGACACTATGAATGAAAAAGTACCAATCGTAGTATTTTTTATGTTAAAAATTGAACTTGGAACATTTATTAGATAAATTTCTCGACACTATGATCAATCATAGTCATAATTATGATCCCTTAGTACCAAAAAGTAATAAAGATGAAAAATTATGATCCCTGATTCATCATTTATGCACAACCCCTTCTCTGTAATGGAATGGAATCATGTTGCGTATTATTACAGGTCTAGTGAGTGAGTTCAGCCTACAAAATATATATATGAATTGAGGATTGAAAGTTTGAAAGAGTTTGAAAGAGTTATATGAAAGTTTGAAAGAGTTACATGCCAATTGAAAAACCAAAAACATGAACTCCAATATTCAAATTACTTAATTCTTTGTGTATTTGAAACTCGTGTGCACTACAAACATAAATGCAAGCCTAAAAATAGATCCAGCCAGTACAGGAAAGCAAGCCTACATCTTGAATATTTGTGGCACAAATGCACATCTTGCATATGGCGCATCACCCCTTAGGCACACTCCAAACATGTGGTTTTCAAATACAACTACTAATCAATATTTTTATAGGACCATGCTTTAGAGAAAAGGTGAAGATTAATGAATGATTCAAAATGGGTCAATACAACAACTAAAGACAAACACACTGTTAATGTATCAAATGACTCTCTTGTATAATAATTTACCAACTTATGTAGACAGACGCATTGAAACATACATCACAAACCTCTGAAAAATGGTTTCTCCGCATACTCTTTTTATGCAGAAGAAATATCAGCAGTCGTGAAGCTCATAGATGGAGCAGGCATAAACACTAGTGACGTCTGCTCGCGCTTTATTATATGCCCAATGTTGCTCGAGGACATTTGCCTCTGCATAAACACCAGTGACGTCTCTAAGATGTTTCACACTTGACGAAGCTCTGAACTTAATGAACTCATAGCGACATTTGGATGTTTAAAAAGAGAGAATACATACCTCGCCATTAAGATCATAACATTTAAGAATAACACTTTCTAGTTAGCACAATAGGTGTGTATTCGAATCGAAAATACATACCTCGACATTTGGATGCTTAAAAAGAGGCATACATTATTCGTTCATAACATGCTCGTGTACTCGATTCGAAAATACATAACATATTCGAAACCGCAACTAAGAAAAATAAGAAAAAGAAACATTCAAATATGCATTTCGATGTAATTGTTTCACAACCACAACCAACACATAGAATTCAAAACCAATACAAATTGAATTTAGACCTGCATTCAAAATTGAAAATTGTAGTTAAATTATAGTTCCCGACAGTTCCCCGTGTTTTCAAAATTCTAAAAGATGAGGAGGATATTCATCATGAGTTTCTACAGTGCACCGTGTCTTTAGAAGTTTGGGAGTTCTTTACTAAATTGTTTGGTATATCCATCCATTTGTCCTCCATTCAGTCCATGTTTGTTTCATGGCTTCTTAAAAAAAATTCTCAGAAAAACTTCAAGTTCCTCATGGCAGCCTTACCTATGTTTATTTGTTGGGAGATATGGAATATTAGAAATAAAGTTCTTTATGAAGGATTTAAGTATTCCACATAGCAACTCATTAATTCAATTATCTATTCAGTTCAAAGTCTGATGACTGGTACTCATTTCGATGGCCATATCAGCTTCTTGAATTCTCACAGTGCTGATTGTACCTACAGAATTATCTATGATCTTACCTCCAACCTTCCGACCTCGGTTCAAACTCGGTTCAACCTTTAAAAGCCGTAAATACAGGTAGAAAAAATAAATAGATCATAAACTATAAATAGAAGATGGTGGTTTCAAAAACTTAAATAGATCATAAACAAAAAATACAACTGGAAAAAGAAACTTTAGCTACAGGTAGAAAAAATAATAAGCAAGCTACCTACATACCAACATGAGTATCTCCAGTGGCTGGAATAATACTCAAAGTCATCACTACGATTGCTCGGTTCCTCTACTCCTACATTAACCAACTGGATAACCAACTTATAGTTGCTCTGCTCCTAAGTTCCTGCAAAAAAAGACTTAACTAAGCCATCAAAGATCAGTAATGAATTCTTTATCCAACAAATATTTTTTGGCAGTTGCAAAATATTCAACAATAGTAAAGTTCTTATCTAATAAATATACTATTATCAATATTGAAAAGGAACTAAATGTTAAATTAATAAAACAGAACGAAATGGTTTATCATGTTTTCCTATGATTTCCATTACAATGCAGCAACTATAGGCTTACAGGAACCAAAAATGAAAGAACAGTATCCAGGAGAGGGTTCAACAGACATTATTGAAAAATACCATGTTCTATAGTGTGACATTTGTCTACGAATTGTAGTCTAGTCCTCCCTGTCTTGTTGAGAGATTGTCTCATGTTCAATCAAAATCTCCAATTAGGTAGACTTCCATGTCCTGCTGTGAGAACTTTAGTTGCACCTACAGTCAACTTTAGAAAAATATTAGTAGTGCCTTATGAGTTACATAGTTCTTTTAAAAAATGTCAAAAAATATGAGTAGTGCCTTATGAGTAACTCCAAGTTGAATATTAGTTGGGAAGAAATACAGATCTTCATAAAGGGCATCCACAGATTCGTCAAAAAATAAGAAAAGTGTAATGTATTTGAACAGTAAATGTTCACCTAAACATGTCATATTAGTATAAAATTATGATTGGTTGTAGTGTAATGTTATTAAAACTAATGAATGTCTGTATATTCAAAACTACACACAAAATATTTCATAAACAAAGATTAGAGTTCAAGAAATAATTTAATCAAATAAAAAAAGGTCAAATGAAAAGTAACCAGATTTAGGAATTTATATATTTGTTAAACTAATTCTAAATTAAAACACAAAACATGAGGTGATTAATGTAACAGAACCTAAATACACACATACCTAAAAGGCAAAAATGATTGCATAGATGAACTAATTGTATACCTGACAGTAAATGACTAAAACAAATTAAAGAATTTGTTACTGAAAGTTGGTAAAAAAGAAGATGAAGATGACCTTAAAAAATTGAATTGGTGAATGCCTCAATAGCCTAAATAACCAAAATTTGTTATGAACCCCAATACACACTGTTGATCAAAGTGGGAGGGGTAAAATATTGATCAACTTGCTGCATAAAATCAATTTCTATTTTCCATTTTACCCCATATAAAGAACTAATGAGTGTATACAATGTTGAGATACATGAATGACAACATAACATATTTTTAACCATGAACGATTAAAACCAACAAAGATTACGCCCGTAGATTCCCACTATTTCTCAATTAAAACTAAGCATATGTCAACCACTATAACCACCTCCCCTGGACATCCCATACATTCCCACTATCTTCCGAAGTTATATATTTAAAATCATTCCAATTTCATGTGAAAATGTTAAACTAAATACAAATGAAATGCTAATAATAATACAAATGTGATGCTAATGCTAATGCTAAATACAAATGTGATGCTAATGTTGAAATAATAATATATTTGATCTAGATTTGGTACTTTGAACTGAAAAAACTTAAGTTGCCAACATAGGGCTGAACGAAAAACAATATTATTCTCTAGAAATAGATTAATGAATCTCAAAGTAGAGGCATATATTTACATACAAATCATTTTTTACAACCCCAATATATTCATCAGACCAAAAAACTAAAGTCCCATATTTAGGCCAAGTAACAATTGGAACCTTTGAAGACACATGTGAAGATCCAAGTACCAATCAATTATGGTTTATGAAGAACCATGGTTGAATGTGATGAAGTTTGGGCATACACGTAGAAAGTGATGAAGTTTGAGATTGGTGTGGGCCAAATAAAAATGCAATCGACCAAAATCAGGATTTTTTGCTTATAAATCAATAGCAAAATAATGTACATAGGGAAAAGCTGATGAAAAACAATAAAATAAAACACTACTTTTTGAGTAAAAATAAAAAACTAAAGCATATGTGCCTATGTACATTATTTCACAATATCTAACTACATGAGCAAACCCAGGCTTACTGCAAATATTCCAATACATAAATTTGTTGGGTTATCTATAAGACAATTTATCAAACACCTTAAAAGCAATTGATCATTTGTTCCATCCCTACAGAAAGAGGAACACACGTACCCATGTTTTAAAACCAAACAAAAGTGCTCACACACATATTAGAAAAAAAAAATTCAAAACTCAAACTCTTAGAAACCCAAATTAAACCCCTATGAAAATCGTATGTGATATAAAAACCATTTTGAGAGATTAGAGGATACCTTGAATAGTGGTGATAGAGTGAGAGTCAAGAGAGAGCCTGAATTTCAAACAAAATATCAAAAAATGTCAAAATATCAAACAAAATATCAAATATCTGAATTTGTAAAGCCAAATATCTGCCTAAGAGAGAAGAGTCTAAATTTGTAAAGCCAAATATCTGCTGAAGAGAGAAGAGTCTACCCGAATTTGTAAATCCAAATACCTGCAAAAAAAATGAAAAAATACAACACTGCAAAATCTAAATCATAAATACCCACCTTTAACCTCCAAATAAGACATGGAGTAGAAAGAGAGTGTGCTGTGCGAAAAGAGGAGAGAAGGAAACGTTGTTTAAGAGAGAGAGGGGATGATACATGAATAAAGGAGAGAGGATGGCGAGTTTACCGAGGCTTTTTGGGTGGGTTAATAGAAGTGGGCGAGATAGTGAAACGTTTAGGCGGGCAAATTTTTTTTGGAGTGAATCAGAACCGTTGGAATGAAAAGGGAAAGATGTGGCAAAATCTGGAGCGTTATTGTGCTTTTACATTTTTTGCCAATTCAAAAACCATTCCATCTTATTATATATATATATATATAACTTATAAAAAAGAGATTTTTTTTTCAAAATATATAAATGAACATTAAAAAACTATTCTTTTTAGTTTTATAACTTTTTTTATATAAAAACAACTTAAAAAAAAATTAACTTGCATAAAAAAGAGAACTTTTTTTTATATACAAACATTTTTTTTATGCAAAGAGTTTATATGTATGATTTTTTTATCATGTATATAGTTAGTTGGACACATTAATAAGAGAGAGTATAGTTAGTTGAACATATTAATAAGAGAAAGAGAGTCTTTTTGTTAAAAGCCACTTGGATTCCAACGATTGAGAGACAGCAAAAGATGATGTCTTCGACAATATCAAAAACAATTCCCCATCCAACATGCAGTTGTAAAGCCTTAATTATTTAAGCAAGCAGTAATCCTAGTATAAATATCAAAAGAAAACAATCACCTCGGCATTTCACCCTAATTAATATGATTAGTCCTTTATTACGAGACCTACTGCCTGACTTATGAATAAAAATTCAAGTGTGTAATACAGCCTCCAAATAGAACAGCCCCAAATTGACTAATGGTCTCCACTCTGCTGTCGACCAATCGCTTGAATACGAAAAAGTCCCCATAATTTACAACCAAATCCTAATTCAAAAGCAGCAGTATAAACAACATTTTTGCAAAGCCCAACACAAATGAGACTTTTTCCACACAGGGATCGGCTCTGCCTCGGGCTCTGGTAATGACTCGGGAGGAGAACCACTGCTACCATTGAGAACAGTCACCTTACCATCAGAATCAACGTCAACAATAACTGAGTCACCCTCTTTGATCTCTCGAGCAAGCATCTTTTCGGCCGTGCTGTCCTCCAAGAATCTCATAATGGCCCTTCTCAGGGGCCTAGCACCATAACTAGGATTGTACCCTTCATCCACCACCCTATCTCTAAACCTCTCTGTCACCTGAAGTTCTCTCCTTTCCCTTCAGCCTCTCAAACACCTCCTTCAGCATTATATCCGCGATCTCCCTCACCTCCAGCTTTGTCAGCTGCCTAAATACAATCATCTCATCTAATCTGTTCAAAAATTCTGGCCTGAAATATTGTTTCAGCTCCTCTATCACTAGGCTCTTCATTCAGCTGTAGCTGCTATCCTTCTCATCGTAATCAAGATCAAACTCTATCCTTCGTCCTCCCTTCTCGATCACACTACTTCCAACATTTGATGTAATGATCAAAAGTGTGCTCTTAAAGTCAACGGTTCTACCCTTGTTGTAAGTTAACCTTCCCTCCTCGAGAATCTGAAGCATCATATTGAAGACAACGGGATGGGTCTTTTTGATCTCATCAAAGAGGACGACAGTGTAGGGACGACGTCGAACCGCCTCTGTTAACTGACCACCTTCGGTGTAACCAACGTAGCCGGGTGGTGAACCGATGAGCTTCAAGACAGTATCTCTTCCCATAAACTCACTCATATAGAGCCATATCATCGCTTCCTCGGACCCAACGTAGTACGCCTTTAGTCAACTCTGACTTTCCAACATCGGTTGGACCCGAAAAGATGAAGCTGGCAATGGGACGGTTCGGGTTGTTTAGCCCCACACGAGCCCGGTGGATGGCACGGCTAATGGCTTTGACGGCTTCATCCTGGCCAATGATTCGAGTGTGGAGGGTTTCTTCCATTTTGAGGAGACGGTCAGATTCGTCAGCGGACACTTTATCAACAGGTATGCGAGTCCATGAAGCGGCGATGTGCTGGATGTCCACTACTGTCACGACTGGACCACTGTCCCCTGCCTCAGTCTTTTCCTTACTCATCTCTGATTTTGTCCACAAGAGCCGATATTTGTGTCTTCAGATCCATCTCGCTATCACGTAACTCCCCAGCCTGTTAATGAATTTAAGTACTGTAAGCTTAGCAGTAATTGTAGAGAGGATATATTCCATACCCTAAACAACTTAGTCGCGGTCAATATGTATATTCGTTATGTATGTTTTATAAAAGTATAGGGTAAATTGCAAAAAATGAAAATGAACAATGTGTTGTGTTGCAAAGACTGTGTCGCTAAAAACTTGAGTGCCAAAAAGGGCCTTCTTTGCAACAAATTATATAGTTCAGATCAGTTCTTTGAAAAACTTGAAACTTCAGTTTCTTTTCACACTTTTCTGAATATATATATATATATATATATAGGGAGAGGTTTACAAGTGAACCTCAAAGATGAACTTTTTAATGAACCTTAACAAAAAATACTTAACAAATAATTCATTTTAATTTCTATGTTGTAATTGGTCCGCGCCAACGGCAACGGACATGCGCGTCGATCGATCCCCAACCCCCGTGTTAGTTGGGAATTGATCGACACCCATGTTCGTTGCCACTGACGCGGACCAATTATAACATAGGAATTAAAATTAATGAGTTGTTAGGTGTTATTTTGTTAAGGTTCATTAAAAAGTTCATCTTTTAGGTTCACTTGTGAACCTCTCCATATATATATATATATATATATATATATATATATATATATATATATATATATATATATATATATATATATATATATATATATATATATACACACACATACACACATATAACTTTGAAAAGATAAATCCTTGGTGTTGCATTTATTTTACTTTTGAACCCCGAATTCTATGATTATATATTGAAAACAACTAGCATCATTTCTAATTGACCAGCCTTCCTAATTAAAAGAAAAAGGAAAGAAAGTATAACAAATAATGAATACCTTTTCAAAGTCATGGCCACGAACAACTTCGTTTTTCTCTTTCGTTATCTGCCTAAGCTTTTTCTCAAGCTCTTTGGCTTCCTCTGGGAGCTTCAAAGGGCCTGATGTGTTATCCGACTACCAAAGGAATGGAAGTAAAAAACAAGAATAAATGATAAATAGGGACGCATACCTGTGCATGACGAAGTCGGACCCGGGAACCAGCTTCATCAATCAAGTTGATCGCTTTATCGGGCAGAAATCGGTCACTATATTGTACAAAGGTATCTGTCAAAGGCATAGTATATCGAGTATACTATACGATATATGAAGATTACTAAGCAAGTTAGAAATCACTGAGCTAAAGGTAATTTTTTAGAACACCATGACAATGAGGAGCGAATCTCTCAATTGCATCTTAATAAGCGGTGTTAAATACCCTTCTCAAAAACAAAAATAAAAAGGAAAAAAAATGGTGCTAAATATCTACTATTCTCTAATGAGGCATCTACTTGGTATAAATGGTAAAAGAATTTGAATATCATAAAGGGGAATCTTTAGAGAGTAACTATCCAAATAATTTATGAATCAGTTACTTAGAAAGAAACAAAGGGAACTCAAAGATACGTAGAAAGAAAGAGAGAGACTTGAAAAAGGCCGGATCTTGTTTGGAGATACATTATGGGTTGACAATTGCCTCGTGGTCGCGGATTCTTTGTATATTCGGGGATTTGATTAAGAGTTGGGAAGTTACATTCTCTTATATTGATTCTGTTCTTATCTTATGGCATATATCATTGCATTTTGTCTTTAATTGCTTTTGCAATTCCATTGAGCTATATTTTGAATTTCTGGAGATGTTAACTTAACCGGAGATGCTAGCTTAATTGGTTCTATATGAGGAGACTTGGTTCTTCCCTTATAAAGCAATTTGAATTCCCATCCATTTCTATTCATTAATTCCTCGGGTTAAGAGTTGAGCAATTGTAGGCCGCGGAAGCTTTATAGCCTGTAGAGGCTGAGAGTAATCATATAATAATTGTAGTAGTTCAGTAGATATAGCTATCTATTGTTTCGTAACGAAGGCTTTTTGTTTAGGCTGCGAACTGGGTTAATCGGGATTACAGTTATGCTTTATATAGAAAAGTGTTATTGAGCTATTAGATAAATTGTGGATTTGAAAATTGTATGCATTATGAGCTTAATAAAACAAATTAGTGGATGGTTAATTAATTATAATTAAATTGTTTTGCTACGATATTGAGTGGATGTTTACTTATGTCAATTGTCGCTGCCAGACTGACATCTCTGAGAGGTCGCGGCGGGTTAAGGCTGCCGTAATAATTAATCTAAGAATTTAGCCAAGTGTGTACATTGTGAGACAGTCATGCCGCAGTCTAAAAGATCGGACGTTGTGACAGAAATAGAGGAAATTTAGTTAACAAACAAGTTTGTGACATCTTGAAATGCAGGTGATTGAAGCCTTTTCCAAAGTGGCCCTCCCCCCTTCTTTTTTGTATATTCCTATATCCTCCCCCTTGGGCATTCCCCCTTCTATGAAAATTAAAAATATTGCAAGGGAACATGACCCTCAAACTAAAAGGTTAACTCTAAAGAAGGAAATAATCTAAAAGAGACCAGAATATGAATGTGCAAAAAAAACATATTATGATTAAAGACCGGGGATGTCTCGTGCACATTAGTATTGTTCTAAAGAAGAAGGTAGATGAAAAGACAATATCTGATAACAATTATCACAAAATACAGACCCAAGAGAAGTATAACAAGGAAATATGAAAAACACAAAATATTCCTATCATACTGTTATTCAAATCTCTCCATCTGGCTTACAATTCTATTCCCAACAGGTGATAAAAAAACGTATTCGATGGGGCAGGTTTATCTGCCCCTTTTGGAGTGTCTTAAAACCGAATAGGATGCAACTTATCTCATATATGGTCTCCTATCAGTTCAAAAAAACACAGCCCCCCATATGAAATTAGACAAGTAAATTCCTTTTTAGAAACAAACACAGCCTAAGAATATCACAGATACCACATCCCTGATGTACTGGTAAGACAGTTGAGCCGCAGCAACTAAGGCTTCATCAGTATAACGAAGCTTGTGGTGAATCTCATATCGCTCTCGAAGCCCTTTCAAAATCTGTATAGTTTCATCGACAGTGGGTTCAGGAACCTTAACTGGCTGGAATCGTCTCTCCAATGCCGGGTCTTTCTCAATATGCTTTCTGTATTCATCAAGTGTTGTGGCTCCAATGCACTATATATCAATTAGATACACGATATTATTTGCAAATGTCATGATCACTGATGCAAAATAGGAAAGATATATATTGAAGTTATATTTAATTCTAGAATTACATGAACTATTAAATTATAAAGGTTAAAAACTAAACATTTTCAATGAACAACTATCATTAAATAAACACCATTATCACCAGCCATGCACTGTTAAAAACATCCGAATAATAATAATAATAATAATAATAATAATAATAATAATAATAATAATAATAATAATAATAATAATAATAATAATAATAATAATAATAACTTGACGGAAATTTAAACTCATGAACCACAGTTTGAAATATTTTTTTGATGTTGGACTATATATCCAACAAAACCCAGTCACAGACATGCCATCTTCAGAAGGTGGGGTGGAAAACTTGCACCCTTTTGTGTGAAAGCATAAACACTTTCTAAACTGCAGAGGAGAATGGGACAGAGGAAGAATGGTAAGGGTTGGAACTTGGATTCCTTAGCTGTGCTTATTCCTTATCCTTGAGTTTTTAATTACCATACATCTTCGAAGAAATTAATGTGAGATGAGAATGCATTAAATCTAACGGAACGAAATGATGACACAACACGAAATTGAGACAGACTTAAAGTTTACATTTCCTGTTCGTGTTCCAATTTTTGGACCAGACATCTGATCAGGTCGTGTCGTGTTCGAAGACTAGATTTTAGACCCATTAAGCCACGAATTCGACCAATTATAAGACCCATTAAAATTTAAACCTGCTACTAGTAATACGTGTATTCTGTACACATGAACAATAAAGCTAAAATGTCAAAACATACGAAGCATCGACTCTTCAAAATACACATTGCAACCACACCCGCACCTGTACCTGCAGTGAATCGCCGCACCCGTGCCTTATTTTGCCGAATCGCTGAATCCTTAACTCGCACCCTGCCACACCCGTGCTTCATAGGTCAAAACCCAAGATCTACTCCAATCTCACCCCTCACTCGATCACTCCAGCCGCTCTCACCATCTCTCACAATTTTCACTCCAAAATCCATGAGTCTCACCAATGCACTGTCATCTCTCACAATCTCACCTTTGTCCAGCCCCTCACCTTAATCTCGCCATCACCAGATTTGTTGTATAGGCTGAAGCTACATCGGTCTACCATGAACACTAACAAAAGGGGGAGATCATTTGAATCTGATGTCGTGATGCCGATAAAGAGAAGAGGGCAAAAATTTCTGAAACTGTAGTCAATAAATTAGAGGAAACGATTACAAGAAAATTATTTCTTGTTAATGTCGGAAAATTTCTTCTTGTTTGAGAATTGTTCTATTGACAACTCCAATTTTTTCCCTATTTTGCGGAGACTACTAGTTTCTTTTGATTTATATTACTATAGATACCACAAGTGTTTAGGTGTCAGCAGAAATATTATTATGGTTATTTTTAACTCTATTTTTTTTCTTTTTCAACTGTTTGGTTCATCTAAAATAGCGTGCAACTTTAGTTGTTTAACGATGTTCTTGACTTTCCTATATTGTGGTTTCTTCTAGCTGTTTGCTCCCATCGCAAATTTGACTAATTTTGTTTCTGATGATAAGAACGATGTTGCATAATTGTGGAATTGTAATTAAATTTACATGGCTTGTCGTGTTGGGTATAATCGTGTCCAATTGAACAACAATTGCTTATCATGTCTTGTTTTAAAATTAAAATGTATCCTGTTCGGGTTTATTTGGGGGAGAGGGAAGGGCAATGCCATCATGTTGTGTAGTGTTGGCTTTGCAGGAATATTACCTTGTCAAATGACCTATTAACCCAAACTGTCAACTCTCAAATCTAAATTCCGGATACAAAGCAAGAACTTGAGACTTTGTTACCCGAAAAAGTTGCTGATAAGTTACCTTTTACATTTGAAGATTTATATGTCCTATAAATTTTAAAAATGACCAATAAACACAACATTGCGTCGAATCCATATTAATAACCAATAGTAAGAACATAAAAGCGAAGAAAACAAATATACAGATACATAGAGAGAAGAAAAAGAAACCTATATAGGCTGGCATCCCATCGCCAGAATGATTTACCTGCAATTCACCTCTGGCAAGGGCTGGTTTCAAGATGTTAGCTGCATCAATTGCCCCCTCGGCCGCTCCTACTCCAATTAATGTGTGCACCTCATTAATAAAGAGTATGATATCATCACTTTGTTTAATTTCCTCCATCAGCTATTTCAGTCTCTCCTCAAACTCTCCACGATACTTTGTGCCAGCAACAAGACGACCCATATCAAGGGTTATAACCTGATAACTCGGAAAGGCAAAACATGAGTATTTGTGCCTGTCATATTTTAATAGAAAAAGAAAAGGAGTAGAAAAAGGCATAATGATCAACTAAGACACGATACATGTAACATGCCCTGCATTGAATTGACTTTCAAAATGAATGCAGAATCCCTACCGGAGACATATTTGATCCTAACAATCTACATATGCTCATATGAAAATCATAAAAGACCTTACTACCTGCATGATGCGAACAACATCGAGATGAGATTACATGAATTCTTACAAAAAGAATTTTTTAACGGTGAACATATGAAGCTATGAAGCGATTCTAATAGAATAATTGTGCCCATACGGTTCTTCCAACTGAACCCCACTTCCGCATACCCTATTGGACTATGATATTTAATTTAACTCATTGGGCTCCTCAAGAAAATCACGCCCACCACGAGCACTGAGATCCATGTAACATAATCTATACTGTACCTAAATACCAGTTCAGGGGTTGACCTTTAATTAAGTATCTGCATTAACTCATTCTCACCTTCTTCCCTTCAATTGTTTCTGGAACATCGCCAGTCGCGATTCTCTGAGCCAGGCCTTCTGCAATAGCCGTTTTCCCAACACCAGGTTCTCCAATAAGGCACGGATTATTTTTTGTCTGCCGACCCAAACTTTGTGTGACACGTTCAATTTGGGATTGTCTTCCAACAACAGGATCCAATTTACCCTGTGAAACGCAAGAAAATGAGTTATAAACCAGCCACCTTTTCATGAATAGTGAAAAGCCCTCTCTTGTGAAAAAACAGAACAAAACAAAACAAAAAGGGTTAAATTGCCTCCTCTGCCGGCTTTGTCAAGTTAGTGCCGTACTCCTCCAGTGTCGGCGTCTTATTGCCAGAGCTTCCACCACCAACACCAGCACCGACAGCTTTCGCACTCTCACCAACCATTCGAATAACCTATTTGTCCGACATAGATATTGTATTCATAAATTAAAATTTGGAAATAAAAATCAAGGGAGTCCCAATACAAAAAACTAGAACGGCACGAATAACAATTAAGGTTGTCGTGCTTGCCTGTGTGCGAATGTTATTGGGGTCAGCACCCAAATTCTCAAGAACACAGGCTGCTACACCTTCACCCTCATGAAGCAACCCTAGCAACAAGTGCTCAGATCCAATATAATTATATCCTGAAACATTAAGCAATAGCATTAACTATTTTGTATGGAAGTAGATGGATCCTGCATAAACCCTGCGCCACCGACCCCACCAAGGGCTCAGATCTCATTGCCTCCACCACCACAAGAAACCCACAATATATATATATATATATATATATATATATATATATATATATATATAGAGAGAGAGAGAGAGAGAGAGAGAGAGAGAGAGAGAAGGAGAGAGAGGTTCATATGCACACTAAGTTTGCACATCATTTTTTTTAAATAGCAAAAAAAATCTTTTAAAAGTTGCAAAAGTATGATCGGTTTTTTAAAAATAGCAAAAAAAAAAAAAATGAGCTGATTTTTTTTATATGGGTTCCTTGAAATGTTTCAATATCACAAAAAAAAATCAACTCAAAAATATTTTTTTTAAATTTAAAAAAAATTAGCGTGACCCAGTAAATGTGCAAACTTAATGTGCACAGGAGCCTCTCTCTCTCTCTCTCTCTCTCTCTCTCTCTCTATATATATATATATATATATATATATATATATATATATATATATATATATATATATATATATATATAGGCTCTCCAACATACCTATGAATATACCAATTTTTTTTAAAATAGTAAAAAAATGTATTTTATAACCACACTCGGTAAATATGATCTACATAGTGAGGAGATCATCTACAAAAATAATTACCAAAAAATTCAACCTGCAAATGGGTGAAAGGAAAAGTGGGTATATATGAGCATTTTTCGGCCGTTCAAATTTTTGCCATCACCTCATCCATTTCCGGGTTGAATTTTTTGATGATTTTTTTTGTAGATGATCTCCTTATTATGTAGATCATATATACCAAATTTGGTTAAAAATAGGTATGTTAAGTGAGGTACGTTGGAGAGTCCGACTCTCTCTCTCTCTCTCTCTCTCTCAAATGGGTATGTTCTTTTTAGGGTATATCGGAGGAGATGGGGGTAGAACGAAAAGCCCTAGTTTCATTTAGTGCACAATTTGGAGGGTGGGATTGGTTTTAAGATCTCAAGTTTAATATTAATGGGATATTTTAATTAATTTTTAACTTCTAATTTAATGTTTTAATAATTGTGTGTATTCTTAAATTAATTTGTTAGTCTATTTTTTAGTTAATTAAGGTATTAATAAATAATAATTATTATTATTACTTTTTTTGCGACACGTCACTATTTTAAAGGAGTGTTAACATTGCAATAATTAGAAACCTTGGGCCTCGTTTGATACGTGGGATAAGGAAGTGGGATGGGATGATATTATCCCGTCCCATATTTGATGTGGCATAGGATGGGATTTCAAGAGAGACAAGCTATCCCAAGTAAGTCTCTTAACCCACCTTATCCCACTAGGTGTGGGATAAAACCATCCCACCTAGGAGTTGAGATTATTTTATCCCATTGGGATGGGATAATTCTTATCCAATCCCACATTCTTATCCCGTGCATTAAACGAGGCCTTAGGGTTAACATTGCAACTTTTGGAAGAATGGGTCTAAAATTCAAAATCGCCTCAAACCTTAGGGTTAAATTTATAATGAACCCTAAAAAGAATGAATTAAAATCTTAAAACAGATTATGGAAATGAATGCCTTGTTTTCCTAGAAAGTGCCATTGGGGCATATTCTTCAATAGATTAGACACAAAACAATTCCACCAGTTTAACTCATATTGTTATATATTTATACATTAAATAGACATGTGTAAACAAGTGTTGGACATATGAACATAAGTGTGGGACACACGAAATTAAGTGTCCAACACATCAATCTTATATTAAAAATATGGACATGTAAAAAGGAGTGCCTGACACGTGTCCGAGAGTGTCGGTGTCCGACAGGTGTCCAGGACGTTAGCTTCGTGCTACCTAGGTAACTACATTTCAAATGTTTATCGCAATTCTGTAAGCAAGGAGGCAGTAGAAAATAATCTGTCACGCATAACTTTAAAAATAAAGGCTTCGGGACAAGTTTCAAAACTAACACACTAATCCTAATCATCAATTCCCCTCTCCCCCATCCCCCCCCACCCCCCCCCCCCCCTCCAAAACCCCACCTTCCCCCTCCCGGGAAAAAAATATATCAAATCAAATAGAAAAGGGGAAGAGAGGAAAAAGTTACCAAGTGGGCGGGCTTCATCTAACGAGAGAACCAAAAATCACTTTGCACGAGGAGTAAATGGAATCTCCACTGCGACAAATCCACTGCCTCTACCAATGATCTTCTCCACTTCAACGCATGCATCTTTCAAATTTATTCCCATGGACTTCAGATCCTTAGCAGCAATTCCAGTGCCCTCACCAATAAGACCCAATAAAATATGTTCTGTACCAACAAAATAATGACCAAGTCGCCTAGCCTCCTCTTGCGCAAGCATAATAACCTTCATTGCTTTCTCTGTGAAGCGCTCGAACATAGCTTTTGGTGCACTTCTACAACCCTTTCCTCGTCGGGCAGAGGTAGCAGCTGCCACCTTGGAATGGAAATCATGGCCAGATTTTATCATGGTATCTAAAGCATTGGATCCTCGCAACCCCGAGAAAACCCTCAACCTTAGTGGAGGTGTCTGTAAACTGAACATCATTTTAACAGTTCTTTTTGTTTTTCCAGACCCCTTGAACTGGCCATTCCTCTCTCCAGCAACTGAAGAAGGGAAGTTTGTTGACTGAACTAGAGCCCTGGCCATGACTGCCACCAAGCAATCTGCATTTACCGTGATATCTTTTTAAACACGCTGATATAGTGGGCATGGTATTATTATTCACATATCTCAGCACATAAGTTTCAAAAACATGTTAGCCTATGTTGCACAGATAGAATACGCAGTACTGCCATACAAGGATACAAAAATAAAATAATATATATAATATAAATTTATATTTATATACATATAATAATGTTCTTGTGATGACTGCCCTGCACTTTAACAGTGCGGACCAGGCGGTCAACCAGGAAATTATCGACTAAATTATAGGCGCTCTCTCTTTTTTAGGCTCACCGTCAGGTGACACATGTCTAGGGAATTATCGACTAAATTATAGGTGCTCTCTCTTTTTTAGGCTCACCGTCAGGTGACACATGTCTAATCCGCACTGCTAAAGTGCGGGGCAGTCTGCACAAGAGCAGTACTCTGTGTGTGTGTGTGTGTGTGTGTGTGTGTGTGTATATATATATATATATATATATATATATATATATATATTCCTCTAAGAAATATTACAATTTTAACATTAGCATACACGAACACAATTTGTTGACAAATATAGTTCACTAACAACGGTTGATCTAATGAAATCTGGAACAAAGAGAGGGATAAACATAATTTAAAAAAAAAATACTCATCAAGATAGAAGATTCGTTCCCACCCGCCACCCGCTACATGCATTGATTACTATTTTGGAGGGTGACTCAGTGGGCCTTCCTCTTGAGTTCGTGGGCGAACTCTTTTTTTGGGGGGGGTGGAGTGATGGGAAGAATCCCATATTATTTTCCTTTTATTTCTATTCTTTTATTTTAGTTCTTTATCCCTTTAATTGGTCTCCAAGCATGTTTGGGACTAATTAGGTATTTTTTGTAAATAGTTGTCATTTTTAATCATTTTAGTAATTACTTGATTAACAAGTAATTCTACTCGTATAAATACTTGTGTACTCCTCATTTGGAGATAGTTTTCATTTTGGAATATAAGAAATTCTTTGTTTTTCTCTCTCTAAAGTTGGTGTTTGTTTTCTTTTGAGCCTTTGACGTGTAGTTTACGTCAAATGTATTCTACAACATTGTCTAAAATTAGGTTTATAGTTTAAGTATATTTGAACTTTTTACTAGTACCCCTTAAAACTACTCGGGGCATGTTTGGGAACCCCAATTTCATTTCTTGGAATTTGAAAATTTGAAGTTCAAAAAAGTATTTACACGCTTATTTTACTTGCATTTGAATGACATGTTTAATTTGTGTGGAATGTCGAGTCAATCTTTATACTACATATATTTAGAGAGAGAGAGAGAGAGAGTTCTTAACTAATTTTCAGTCTCAAAGCTTGCAAGAAGAATGTAACCATCCACGACTATTTTAATTAGAAATTTCCCAGCGCGAAGAGTAAACCCATAAACTCGAGGTAAAAAAATGCAACGCAAAAGCTAAACTGTTATAAAAGGTAATCGGTATGGCATAGGTGTGGTAAAAAAAGTCTAATTTTTACCAAGACAAAAAACTAGGTAAAAACACCCAAAACGGTGTCGGATGCAAGTTAAAATTTACCACGGATAGTAGTGTTACTGACGTAAACCACACGTCTAATGCCAACTCTAAAGGCACCACACCAATTTAGAGAGAGAAATATAACTAAGCTTTTACTCAAAAGTTCAAGTCCTTAAATTAGGAAGAGGAGGGGTCTATTTATAGGATAGGTAGGTGAGCACTAAAGGAGTAACTAGCCAATGCGGGACTTATGCCCATCTATACAATAAACCAAATACTCAAGTGTTCACCTAAAGTCCATCCTCTAAATAGACAAATACAATATGAAATGAAAGAAAATAATATGCAACATAAGAAAAAAAATATGATTAACTAATATATGGAACTAAAAATAAAATAATATATAACCAAAATATCCCTCGGATCACATTACTCTCCCCTTTTCAGAAAAGAGTTCGTCCTCGAATTCAAAGGGGGATGCCCTCCTCGTCGCCGGTTAAGATAGTGATCAATGCGTGCCCTGGGTCAACATAATCATCTGGCACATGAGTCATCCCCATCAGGGCACGGCGGCGCGAAGTAGGACAAGCAGAAGCTCGATGACCAACAACATCACAGTTGTAGCACTTGAAGGTTGGAACGGGGTTTGAAGGTGGTGCGGTAGCAGAACGGGCGGGAGCAGAAGCTAGAGCTAATGGAGGAGCTAGGACGGTGGTCACTGGAGGAGATGGAACCCAGGAGGAGGCATGGCCTGCGGCTGCTAGATGATGTGTCTCGAGCTTCGGGGCATACTCCACCGCCTTAACGAAGGTGGGTATGTCACGCAAGGCCAAGTCTCTTCGTATGTAGGACTGGAGGCCGGTGATGTAGCGGCTAATCCGCTGCTCCTCAGACTCGTCAAGTCAGGCTCGAGTACACAGTAACTGAAAGCGCTCCATATAATCAACCACCGTTGTCTCTTAGCGCAAAATCTGAACTCTAGCGAAGAGGTCTCGCTCATATGTAGCTGGAAGAAAGATGGCTAGCAATAGAGCCTTTAACTCGGCCCAAGTTCGTATAGGCGGGAGGCCCTCAACCACCTGTTTTTGCTCTACATCATGCCACCAAACAGCGGCATACCCCTAAAACTTCGTTGCAGCTAATAGAACACACTTTCTTCCCGTAACGTGTTTGTAATTAAACACGCGTTCCATTGAATCAAGCCAATCAACAACTGCATTCGGCTGCTGTCGACCGTCAAATATGGGTACATCGACCCGAATGTCCCCATGCAAACTCCGAGAGAGGAGCTGAAGAGCTAAAGCCAACGGGTCAACCCCGGGTGGGGCAGGAATCATGGCATCATAACCTGTGAGGAGATCTTCAAAACTAACAAACGGAGCCTACATTGTGATCTGGGGTGGATGAACTGGGACCTGAACATGAGGTGGGGTGGTCGGAGGTGGATCTGCAACTAGAGGTGGGGGAAACACCATGTGGGGGAGATGATGGTCATGAGAAAAATGGGGACAAGCACCGAGTAAATGCCCCTGCTCATGGCAATAAAAGCATCAGCGGGCATCTAAAGGGACCAGGGGAGGGGGAATAATATCCGATGGTGGAGGAGGCAAGTTGGTAGGTGAAATCCAATCACGAATATGGGTTGGGAGTCGTGTGGGGTGGAGGAAAAAGAACTAAACACCTCAATCGCGTCGATGTGAGATGGAAGGGGTGGGGGTGGTATAGGGGAAGTGTGGGTGGTGTAATCTGGGTGAACAAAGGTGGGGGCAAGGGTGGAAAATGCAACGGGGGTGGGGTGGAGGATGCAACGGGGGTGAGGTGGAGGGTGGTGGATGGATAGGGGACATGAAAGGAACATGGGTAGGTTGTATGGGGTGGGGGATAGCCATGGGAGTCATAGTGATAGGCGTGGGGTTGAAATGGGTGGGTGGTGGTGTTTAGGGGTGGTGTATGGGATGCAGAGGGGTGGGGGTAATATATGGAGGGGAGGGGATGAATGAACGGGTGTTCGGAAAAATAATGGGGGTGGGGGGACTGAAATTGTGGTGGTGGGGAGTGAGAAATGGGTGGGGGGAGGAGGGATGGGTGGGTAGGTGAGAGAGTGGTGGTAAGTGGGTGGGGAAGGAGTAAAATCCTAGAATTAGGTGGTTGGGATAATTCAGGAGTTATTCGGGTTTAAAATGTGGAAAAAAAAGGGGTTTGGGAGGCTTGGGCGGTTGCCCCACCCCGGTTGGCCGAAGTTCCGGCTGTCTGATGGCCGGAGTTGGGCAAATGGGATGAAAATAGAGGGGGGGGGTCGCCCGGGGGTGGGAAATATGGATCCAAAGTCGGCTCGTTGATTGGACCACCGGAAGGCGGTGGGGGAAGGGCGTCGACTTCGTCGGAGTTCGAGGGAAAAAGGGGCAATAGAGGTTGTATTAGGGGAATTTTGGGAGAGGTTCTTTAGGAGAAGTTGTAAATCATGTTGAGATGAGGGTGTCGGAGAAATTTGGAGGGATTTGGAGGAGTTTGAAAAAATTTCGGTGACCGGAGAAGTGACAGCAACAGGGAGCGGCAGGGGGCTAGTGGCGGCAGAAGAGTGGTGTAAGGCTGGTGGTAAAATATTAGTGGGTGGGTGGGTTGTTGGGGCGATGGTGTAGTAAGTGGTGGAGTTAGGGTTAGGGTTAGGATTAGGGTTTAGGTGGGGGGGAAGATGAAGATGGATCTGAGGGGTGTTTGGGTATGGGGTTGGAGTTGGGGTAGAGTTAGGGTTTTGAAAAAGAGATGACATATGTTAGGTGAGGGTGGCCACGTGTTGCCTCATGAGGGAGGCCATTTCTTCTCTCATTTTTTCGCATTTGGATAAATCTCTCATCAAGTGTTGCCCTTTTGGGAGCCATTAAAATGTGAAAAACGATTTAAATGGAAATAAAAAATAAAAAATTGTGGTGACACCTCACACACAATGGGGGGGGCAACACCTCGTTCTGACACCAATTGACGTAAACCACACGTCTAATGGCAACTCTAAAGGCACCACACCTATTTAGAGAGAGCAATATAACTAAGCTTTTACTCAAAAGTTCAAGTCCCCAAATTAGGAAGAGGAGGGGTATGTTTATAGGATAGGTAGGTGAGCACTAAAGGAGTAACTAACCAATGTGGGACTTATGCCCATCTGTACAATAAACCTAATACTCAAGTGTTCACCTAAAGTCCATCCTCTAAATAGACAAATACAATATGAAATGAAAGAAAATAAAATGCAACATAAGAAGAAAATATGAATAACTAATATATGGAACCAAAAAATAAAAAAGGATATGACCAAAATGTCCCTCGGATCACATCACTTACGTTTGAGAGTATTTGTTTTCAAACGAACATCAGTGTTTCGCTTGAGTTGTTATATAATTTGCATCTCTATAATTACTACCATTGGACCTCCAATCTACAAAACCCAATTTCCACCTTATTTCATAGTCACCCAAACACACATATTTGCTACTACAAAAAAAAATTCTGTTAGAAATCACCAACATATTTTTTTCACACGCAACAAATTTCACAATCATATTTTTGTTTTAGCTAATCCAACTTTCACAAATTTAGAATTGGTGATTTTTAAGAGGTGAAATCTTGTAATTATGTTAGATGCTAGAATGAAGGGGGGTGGCAGGGATTGTTCAAACTGAAGATTGACTTCCGTGGTAGATCAAAGAAAAATGACACATTTTCAAACAACACTCAAACTCACACGGTAAACAGTATGCCATACCGTTTGAGAGTTTTGACCAAATACGACACCGTTTTGGGGATTTATACCATATACACATTGGGACAAACCTCCAAATAATTCATACGTGACGAGAATGCACTTAGTTACCAAAAATTATATATTATTAAAGATTATATTTAAAAATTGTCATATCACACCACCTTCAAAAATACATATTTTTATTTAATATTTTATCCTTACTGGTTAAGAGTGTTTTCTGAAATTTTATAGTTACATGATCAAGATATTGAATTCGACAACAAATTAACTTTTTTTTCACATGAACACTAGAACAAGATATGAGAGATAGTAGATTTATGAAGTAGTAAAAGTGTAAAAACAAGATATCTAGCATAAATCGAAGAAATAAGTCTCTAAAACAGTAAACTAACCGGTAGTGTTGCGGTGAGTGGTTGGTCGGTTCAACTCAGATATTTGAAATTAGGGTATGTGAGGAAAGTTAGGGTGTTGTGGTGTGGAAAAAGGGTGGGAATTAGACTCCCATCGTGTTTGTGTGAGATAGAGATAGCTGAGATGGAGTTGGGGCTGGCTTTGGTGCGACGATGAAATGAGAGAAGAAATGAGATGAGAATGAGAACGAGAACGAAAACGAGAGATTTAGGATAGGGTGTTTTTATATTATTTAAACACCAATTTTCTTAACACACCTCCCAATTTATACCTGGCAAGGTGTGGGTTCGAGTCGTGTTCGTGTCGGGTCTTAACGAATTCGTGTGAAATTATGTTAAACCCGAACACGATTCGTTAACTTAACGGGTCATGAATCTAATATTCGTACACGATTCGTTTTCCTAACAGGTTACACGAAACGAACCTAATATTCGTACACAATTCGTTTTCCTAACAGGTTACACGACACGAACCCGTTTAACCCGTTAAGTTAACGAACTATGTCGTTTACCCGATAGAACCGATAGATACGTTACGTTAATGAGTTATTCTGTGTTGAGTGACCCATTATGTACCAATAAGACCCGTTATCGTTCAAATACAATTCTAAAATTGGGATAATTTGATTTAAACAATTATAAATTGGTGTGAATTTGACCTATTATAAATATAATTTAATTTCATTGACATGTCTCAACTCCACCACCAGTGCATCCACTAATACAATATTTACAATTACAATTATAAAATCAATTTATAAAATTTTGTGGCTTCCTACATTTGAAGATTTCCATCTCATTATACAAAAAGCACCCATAATATAAATAAACAAACAGATAAAATCCATAAATATAAAAATCCAATCATTGTTCATACATTAACAAGCTTACTTTTATTTTGGTTCTTTTATTTTTTTTAGTCTTTTATTTAGTCTCCAAGCATATTTGGAACTAATTAGGCATTCTTTTGTTTTTAGTTGGTCCTTTTAGTCATTTTAGTTAATTACTTGGTTAGCAAGTAATCCACCCCATATAAATACTCCATATAATCTCATTTGTACTTGCTCTTCCCATTCTTGAAATATAAGACAACTTTTGATTCTCTCTCAAAAATAGGGTTTGGTATTTCTTTTTAGCCATTGACGTGTAGTTTATGTCAAATACATTTCTTTTTAGCCATTGACGTGTATTTTACGTGCAGGATTGACTAGGGCACCCTCAGCATGATGGACCCCTTTTCCCTCGACCCCACTCCCTCCCAAATTTTAAGCCCCCTCCCCCAATGGACTGGCGCACCGATATGTCTCCTTTCGACTCTTTGAGTCCAAAGGTCACCCATTATGTGCCTATTTTTAAGGGATTTCTTCTCACACAGTACCAATCGCTAAGAGATTCTCTAAAAAAAAGCTTCGCTCGTATTCATGCTAGCAGTGATTCATAAATCAGAAATCAATGCAACATTTCGCAAATCAAAACCCGTCTCAAGTGGCTTGGCTAGGGGGCGCACGAACTTCATTTTTAAGCAACGGGATATCTTTTCATTGCTAAGACCGCCTCATCGACACTGTTTCCTTTGCTATCAGAGAGGACAGCAGATGGATCAATGTCCCATGAGACAACCCATGATTTCAGCACCACCTCCCGCCCCATTCGTGACGGCGATCCCACCATATATTCCACCTTCAGCTCCGTTTGAGACCCCACCTCCTGCTCCAGTTCCTATTCGTCCACCGCCTTGAAGGCAGCACTGTAAAGCCCCGATTGAGGATCCTCCGCTAGGCGATGACGTGGTCAATGCGGATGACATAGACTTTCAGGGAGGCGACCTCATTGCCCGCATGGCCTTACAGATGCTTTCTAGGAGCATGCAGGTAGATATCCGCGTGGATGTGCCAATATTTGATGGTTATATTCCGCCGGATGCATTGATTGATTAGCTCGCTACTATGGAGCGCATCTCTGAGTATAAGCGGTTGAGCGGTCAACATTGTGTCCTTCTGTCGACAACCAAAATTCAAGGTTATGCGAGTGTGTGGTGACAATTTAGAGCAGTGTTGAACCATTACGGGACAGCGACCCATTCAGTCATGGGCAGAATTGCATGTAGAGATGATGGCTAATTTTGTTCCTGCCATCTACGAGCGAGATCTCTTTCTTAGTGTCCAGGCTCTCAAACGGGACTCATCTGTTTTACACTATAAGGAGCGGTTTCATATTTTGTGCACCCGTGCCCGACTTGGAGAAAGGAGCAGAGGATTAGCCGCTACATCCATGGCCCCCATGGGTATATTAAGAGGAACCTTATTTTGCGTGACATTACCAGGCGATAAAGTATGCCACGAAGGTGGAGGCCTTTCATCAGACAGCTCCCCTGCTTGTGCGCGCGTCAATACTACTTTTGCTCCCCCGGCTCCCTCCAGTACTCGTACACCTGCTACTACGCCAGCAACACCAGCCACTACCGCCCCTCCTCCCTCATCTTCCCACCCGGTGACCTTCAAGTGTTACAATTGCGGGTTGTTGGACACAGGGCTTCAGAGTGTTCATTGCTACGTCGTCGTGCTCTATTTGCTTCTGGAGGACCTGAGTACTTAGACGAGATAGATGAGGCCGCACCCCAGCTCTTATCATTATCTTGGAGGGGAATACCGAGGGTCTTCCCCTTTGAGTTCGAGAACGAACTCCTTTCAAGGGGAAAGAATGATGTGGCTTGAGGACATTTTCGTTATTTTAGGATTTTATAGCATTTTTGTTACTTTCTTTATTTTCTTTATTTGGTTGTATTTTTCTTTAGTACTTGTTTGCTTAGTATTTAGCGGAGGAAGTAGTAAATCCTCCTAGGGGTATATTTGTAATTAGATAATTGTTTGGAGCCTAAGCTACCTCCCGTCCTATAAATACTCATATTGTAGCCTCATTTTAGGTATTCTATCATTTTGAGATTTATTAAAGAGAGTTGAGACGACAGATTTCTTCGTCTTATTTTCTATTTGACGCTCATTTACGCCATTTGTTTTTCTTTCATCGTAAGTTTTCTTAATGTCAAAATGAAAGTTGTAAACTAGCAATAGACCCGTTACGTTAATGGGTTATTCCGTGTTGAGTGACCCGTTATGTCCCAATAAGACTCGTTATCATTCAAATGCAATTTAAAAAATGGGACAATTTGATTTAAACAATTATAAATTGGTGTAAATTTGACCTATTATAAATATAATTTAATTTCATTTACATGTCTCAACTCCACCACTAGTGCATCCACTAGTACAGTATTTACAATTACAATTACAAATTCAATTTATAAAATTTTGTGTCTCCATACATTTGAAGATTTCCATCTCATTTTACAAAAAACACCCCTAATATACAATGGCGGACCTAGGATTTGCGGGCACTAGGTGCAAAATTGTTTTACAAATGTCGGGGCTTCGGGGGCGGGACCGCGGTGAATTTTTTTGGGTTACTTTTACTTGTTTGGCAATTTTTAACCCAAAAAAACTTATGATTAATATTCATTAATTTTTGGCCCCTACGTAATAAACCAACATTTTTTAACAACTACTAATTAAAATTAAAGTTTAATACAAATTTCAACAACAACAACTAATTTTGGGGACAAATTAAAATTTCAACAATAAAAATAATTTCATATAAATTTCAGGAACAATAAATTTGGGGGGCAAATTAAAATTTCAGCGACAAGTAAACTAATTTCCTGGCCAAATGAACCCTAAAATTGTGATCAATCAATGACTATTTCCAGCCTAAAAACAAGTTTATTCAAAATAACTTAACAACACGAGATGATAAGAAATGCAATTAATTCAGTACACGCTTATTGAAAAAAGCAACTAACCATTCCATCTGATTCACGGCCTTAACAGATTCCGAATGAAACAAATGAAACCCATGCTCCTCTCCCATCGTCTCTTTAATCTTCAGCTCTCCAATGCACTCACTCTTCTCCAATGTGTCACAGTAGCCCCCTCCTCTGGATATCAAAACATTGTTCTCAGTCAAGCAAACCATCACCCGTCAGCACCCTATACTCCCCAGCCGCAAGTCAGCTGCAGAGTTCAGCCTCGGATCATCATCACCATCATTGCTAAACGGACGCAAAAACTTGTACATCTCATCCACTCCCTCAACCCCAAAGTACGAATGGAATAAAACCCACAATATAATTTTGGGGAAACTCATGGGTGCGGCCGCCCCCATTCGGGATGGGGTAGGTCCGCCCCTGCTAATATAAATAAACGAATAAAATCCATAAATATAAAAAGGGTGTTTTTGTTTACACCGTTTTTTTCAATTTGGATCCCCGTAATTATACAGCCCCCATATTTTGGGCCTGAGATCCATTAACACCCCTTACTATCTGGGTTTAACTTGAAAAAATAAGAAAATGGTCACTTCAACCGACAACTAACAAAACCCCATTTCCATCCTCTCTCATCGGCGAAATGAACCCAACAAAACTCATTTTCTATCCTCCCTCTCTCATCAACGAAATGAAGCCACGATCGGCAGTAAAGTCGACAAAATCACACTCCTCGATTTGGCTTCTCTCTACGAAAACTCAATATCCATCAAATCAATTCAGAAATTGAACTCTCAATCAGTTCAATATTGTATCCGACAACAGTTTCTTATAATGAGAAAGAGGTTGTTTAATTGAATGTTCCGATTACGATTGAATTTTTTTATTTTTTTTAGTTCCATTGGAACAGTGTTTTTATTGAATACACAGTATTTGTGTATTTTGGTCCGGATAGGGGTGGTGGCAATTCGGGTTAGTCGTGCCATTTTCGAATCGCGTTGATTTTTATTTTTGTATAAGTTTTGGGTACTCCTAAATCTATACAAGCTAATCGGGTTATTTCAGGTTATTACCGTGAACGGGTTATCGGATCAAATATTGTCGGCTCTTTTTGGGAACTGATTATGCAAAGGGTTTTTAGATATTGTTTCTTTCTTGTTGGATAATATGATTGAACTGTATTTATAAATTGACTTTTTTAAGCTTCTGAATACATACGGTGCTAATAAATTGTGTAGCCGGGGGCTTCTAAATGGGGCTTTTATGTGTTTTTATCAGTTATGTGGTTTAACAAATGCAAATGGATTGCCGGGGTTTGTATATAAAAACTCAATCATTGTTCATACAAACAAACAAACAAACAGATCTATTTACTCAAATCGAAGAAGCAGATATCGGATCAAATATTGTCGGCCCTTTTTGGGAACTGATTATGCAAAGGGTTTTTAGATATTATTTCTTTCTTGTTGGATAATTTGATTGAATTGTATTTATAAATTGACTTTTTTAAGCTTCTGAATACATACGGTGCTATTAAATTGTGTAGCCGGGGACTTCTAAATGGGGCTTCTATGTGTTTTTATCAGTTATGTGGTTTAACAAATGCAAATGGATTGCCGGGGTCTGTATATAAAAATTCAATCATTGTTCATACAGACAAAATAAAAACATCACAAACAAACAAACAAATCTGTCCACTCAAATCGAAGAAGCAGATATCTATCTACATAAACAAATCGTAGAAGCAGATAGAGAGAGAGAACAGACCTTTGCGTGATCAAAGCTTTTCTCAAAGCTCAAAGCTCCTGCTGTGTGGTGTGCGTGTGTAAAGATGAAATGCGGTCGGCATGCGAGGCGGTACCCAAGCGGTTCATCTAGAACTGCTAAAAAAAATGGTGTTTAATTAGCTTTGGGTATGCTAGCAAAATTACATAAGTAACCCCCTCAAACTAAAATTATTATTTTAATTTTTTGCTATATATTTTAACGGGTCATAATGGTTACTAACGTGTCACATGACCCGATATGACATGAACAGTATTCGGGTCTTAACAGGTTGATATTGGGTGAAGCAAATTTAACCAACCCTATTCGTTATTTTTAATGGGTATATCGTGTTCACCCATAGTGAGCCGTACGCGATAAGCCTTG